>APFE030825512.1:0-30645 GCA_000404065.3 Pinus taeda | reverse complement strand
CCAATGACAACTTTAGACACCTAAACTGGAGGATATGTAATGGTCATCCTTCATAATCTCATTTGGTTATATCTAATTTTTTGCTTAATTATTTTTTTTCTCTTGTAGAAACCTAGTATTATCAAATATTAACCAATAGATCTAGTTTCTAGTTTGGTAGAGTGAGGTCTGTATTATTTTTCTATTGGTTATCAGTGATGTAATCTAATTTTCAAAGGTAATTTGATTTAACTCATGTTTTCTTTTGAAATTTGTATGCCTTGGATAGATATTTCTAATGACGTATTGTGTGCATAAAATGGAGATGGTATGCTAAAGTTACAACCCTGAGAATTTGATGTACCAATTTACTGAAACGGGGCCCACAGTTTTGGCACTTCATCTCCTAGGGTTAGGCTTTTGGATTTTTAGGGTTTTCCATTATTTCTAAATAATAAATAGGACTTCAAGCCTCATTTTAACACAATTCAAAGGTATGTAGCCACCACATCTCTTCTCAGAGATAAGCTACCATCTTTTGATTTAGTTTATTTCCTTTCTATATGTAAGCATATTTCAGTTCTTTATTATTAATGGAACAGAGTTTTATTCTAGCTGCATCTCCATGTTTATGTTTATATATGATCCAGGAGGATCTCGTTAGATTGTTGCGTAGGTGTTCAAGCGTCGTCGTCAATGTTCAGAGTCATCATCAATTCAGTTCGGTGCCGTCAGCTTCAACAGTATTGGTTATGGATCAAGTTGTTTAGGTAATATGGTTTTCATGACATTCAGTCGATATGGGTTTGTACCTAGCTTTCAACTAGTGTTCATTGACAATTCCACCAGGATTTGGTCAACAACATGTGTTTTTTCTTTCGCCTTCGCAGGATTTGGTGTCGACATGGGTTGTGTCGTCCGTCGCAAAGGTTCGATGTGTCATTGGGGCTGTCATCACAAAGATAGCTTGTGTCGATATGTATTTGGTTTCTTCACATTGTGATAATATGTTGTACATGGGTTTTTAAAAACAAAATGTAAACTTTAATCCTAATCTATCAAATGCACTATCAAATCTATCACCTAAGTTGCAACCCTAACCATAAACAACACATTGCAATATGTATTAAAAAAAACCTATGCTAAAACCCTAAAGACTTAAATCCTAACCATCGCATTGTTAAAACAACATCAAACGTAACCGTAAGCCTAAGTTCTAAACTTCATTAACTATCAGTCTAAATACATTGGTAAACATTACAAATAAAATAATACACAGCAAGTTGACCACGCGGGCAATCTAGCTACGTCAGAAACATGTGACCGGGCATTGTTAGACTGTCAGAGTTTAGCCATCAGTCAGGCCTTAACCATAGCGGAATTGAAAATTACATCAGAGACGTTGGCATGTGAACGATGTTGATAGACTATCGGGTTGGTGTTAGGGTTAGAGAGCTAGCAGTCAAGAGATTAGTCGCAGTGGAACCATTAGCAAAAGAACAACAGGTCATGTGAACAGCAAACGGCCGATAGGTTGGTCGCTGAAACTGCCGAGGATAAACCACCAAGTGGCAGTCAGGCAGTCGACTACCCGGTTTTCACATGAAAGCTATTAACCCTCCACCTGGTTAGCCTAACTGCTAGTGGTTGTGGAGTTATTATCGAGTTTACTTATGGGTTATATGGCTTTTGTTTGTTCAAACTAATTCAATGACCATGCATCTACCCTAGGTGGCAAATTCCAACTAGACCGAAGCTAAACCTAATTATATTGCAACCAAATTCATCCTGTATTCAGCCAAAGAGGTTTCAATGTATCTGGAGGCCTTTAAAAGGTAGTTTTGCTTCATTGATGAAGGGGAGAGTGGTTTTGATATTTGTTTGCAGATTCTGGAGATCATAGGCAGTTTTGTTTTCAATGTAATAGGAGCATCTGGAGTCAGAATTGGGAACCATGATAGGAGTTCGAAAGCTAGTTCAGAGAAATATCTAATGACAGTGATCAGAAGCACATGCATGCACATTTAGACTAATAAAATCTCTATGTAATCAACCTCATCTGTTTCGATCCTAATAAAGTGATTGCCCATCTTGAAAGCAAAGCCAAAGATGTAGTCCATCAAGGATGAACTCTGTAATCGATTTTTCTGTCTGGTATCACTCTATTTTTATTGTTTTCACTGCTATTATGCATCTTCCTTTTCTTTAATCAGTTATCGTAAAGTCTTCTTCTCAAGCAGTTTTCCTCGATTTCCACACTTTCAGCTAACATTCAATTCATTAATGGTTAATCAATTCTACATGAGTTTTAATAAATGATCATTTTAGATCATATAATTTGGTATCAGAGCAGGTTTCCTTTGATAAATTTTCCATTGAATGTTAACTATTTTCCATTTGGAAGATATTGATGAAAGAGATGTTCTTATTGCTCATGCAATTTCACTTGTTTTTAAGCGGTTATCACTTGTTTGTAGCATGTGGATATAAGGGTGTCTTTGTTATTGTATTGTTTCTTTAGTCATTGTGGTTGCATGCCATGCTAGCATGTGTGGGCATTGTGGGGCTAGGATATATAGCCAACAAAGTCGGTCACGTGTTTTGGTGCAGGCTCAAGAAGTTGTTGTATCTTATCATGTTGTGACTCTCCTAGAACTCAAGAGGATATTTGGAGGCTATAGAATAATATCACTAAAGATAGATAAGCCTCTTCAAATTTAGAATTGATAGAGGAGGTCTCTTGCTAGCTTCCTAATCCTAGTAATACTACGGAAAGTAGGAATTAGTATATGCATTCTATTATTCTCCACAAGTAGCTTAAGACAGTATTGAGATGAGTCTTAAAGGAGAAGCACAGGGAAACAAATGAAATCATTTCATTTTTCAATAACATTCCATGCAACTAGTGGAATATCCAAGCAAGTATATAAATGTTGGAAGCTCACTTAGCTCAAATGGAAAAAAAACATTCTGTGTGAATTTAAGCTCCCATTGTCCCTTGGCATGAGTGCAAAAGACCCAGTTCCAATGACAACTTTAGATACCTAAACTGGAGGATATGTAATGGTTATCCTTCATAGTCTCATTTGATTATATTGAACTTTTTGCTTAATTGTTTTTTTCTCTTGTAGAAACCTAGCATGATCAAATATTAACCAATAGATCTAGTTTCTAGTTTGGTAGAGTGAGGTATGTATTATTTTTCTATTGGTTATCAGTGATGTAATCTAATTTTCAAAGGTAATTTGATTTAACTCATGTTTTCTTTTGAAAGTTGTATCCCTCAGATAGATCTTTCTAATGAGGTATTGTGTGCATAAAACAGAGATGGTATGCTAAAGTTATGACCCTGAGAATTTGATGTACCAATTTACCAAAACGGGGCCCATAGTTTTGGCGCTTCATCTCCTACGGTTAGGTTTTTGGATTTTTAGGGTTTTCCATTATTTCTAAATAATAAATAGGCCTTCAAGACTCATTATAACACAATTCAAAGGCATGTAGCTGCCACATCTCTTCTCATAGATAAGCTACCATCTTCTGAGCTAGTTTATTTCCTTTCTGTATGTAAGCATATTTCAGTTCTTTATTATTAATGAAGCGGAGTTTTATTCTAGCTGCATCTCCATGTTTATGTTTATATATGATCCAGGAGGATCTCATCGGATCGTTGCATAGGTGTTCCAGTGTTGTCGTCAATGTTCAGAGTCATCATCAATTTAGTTCAGTGTCGTCAGCTTCGACAATATTGGTTATGGATGAAGTTGTTTAGCTAATATGGTTTTCATGACATTCAGTTGATATGGGTTTGTACTTAGCTGTCGACTAGTGTTCATTGATAGTTCCACCAGGATTTGGTCAACAACATGTGTTTTTTCATTCACCTTCGCAGGATTTGGTGTTGACATGGGTTGTGTCATCCGTCGCAAAGGTTCGATGTGTCATCGGGGCTGTCATCACAAAGATAGCTAGTGTTGATATGCATTTGGTTTCTTCACATTGTGATAATATGTTGTACATGGGTTTTTAAAAACAAAATGTAAACCCTAATCCTAATCTACCAAATGCACTATCAAATCTATCACCTAAGTTGCAACCCTAACGATAAACAATACATTGCAATATGTATTAAAAAAAACCTATGCTAAAATCCTAAAGGCCTAAGTCCTAACCATCGCTTTGTTAAAACAACATCAAAAGTAACCCTAAGCCTAAGTTCTAAACTTCATTAACTATCAGTCTAAATACATTGGTAAACATTACAAATAAAAAAATACACAGCGAGTTGACCACGCGGGCAGTCTAACTACATCAGAAAAATGTCACCAGGAATTGTTAGACTGTCAGAGTTTAGCCATCAGTCAGGCCTTGAATGCAACGGAATTGGAAACCACATCAGAGATGTTGGCATGTGAACAATGTTGATAGACTATTGGGTTGGTGTTAGGGTTAGAGAGCTAGCAGTCAGGAGGTTAGTCATGGCGGAACCGTCAACAAAACGACAACAGGTCATGTGAACAGTAAACGGCCGAGGGATTGGTCTTTGAAACTACCGGGGATAAACCACCAGGTGGTATTCAAGCAGTCGACTGCCCGGTTGTCACATGGAAGCTATTAGCCCTCTGCCCGGTTAACTGAACTACCAATGGTTGTGGATTTATTATCGAGTTTACTTATGGGTTTATATGGTTTTTGTTTGTTCAAACTAATTCAATGACCATGCATCTACCCTAGGTGGCGAATTCCAACAAGACCGAAGCTAAACCTAATCACATTGCAACCACATTCATCCTGTATTCAGCCAAGGAGGTTTCAATGTATTTGGAGGCCTTCAAAAGGTAGTTTTGCTTCATTGATGAAGGGGATAGTGGTTTTAATTTTTGGTTGCAGATTCTGGAGATCATAGGTAGTTTTGTTTTCAATGTAATAGGAGCATCTGGAGTCGGAATTGGGAACTGTGATAGGAGTTGGAAAGCTAGTTCAGAGAACTATTTGATGACAGTGATCAGAAGCACATGCTTGCACATTTAGACTGATAAAATCTCTGTGTAATCAACCTCATCTGTTCCAATCCTAATAAAGCGATCGCCCATCTTGAAAGCAAAGCCAGAGACATAGTCCATTAGGGATGAACTCTCTAATCGATTTTTCTGTCTGGTATCACTATGTTTTTACTATTTTCACTTCTGTTATGCATCTTCCTAATGTTTAATAAGCTATCGTAAAGTCTTCTTCTCAAGCAGTTTTCCTCGATTTCCGCACTTTCAGCTAACATTCAATTCATTAATGGTTAATCAATTCTACATGAGTTTTAATAAATGATCATTTTAGATCATATAATTTGGTATGAGATAAGGTTTCATTTGTAGAATTTTCCATTTAATGTTAACTATTTTCCATTTGGAAGATATTGATGAAAGAGATGTTCTTGTTGCTCATGCAATTTCACTTGTTTTTAAGGGGTTATCACTTGTTTGTAGCATGTGGATATAAGGGTGTCTCTGTTATTGTATTGTTTCTTTATTCATTGTGGCCGTATGCTATGCTAGCACATGTGTGGGCATTGTGGGGCTAGGAGATATAGCCAACAAAGTCGGTCACATGTTGTGGTGCAGGCTCAAGAGGTTGTTGTATCTTATCATGTTGTGACTCTCCTAGAACTCAAGAGGATATTTGGAGGCTATAGAAGAATATTACTAAAGATATATAAGCCTCTTCAAATTTAGAATTGATAGAGGAGGTCTCTTGCTAGCTTCCTAGTCCTACTAATACTAGGGAAAGTAGGAATTAGTATATGCATTCTATTATTCTCCACAAGTAGCTTAAGACAGTACTGAGATGAGTCTGAACAAAGAAGCATAAGGAAATAAATGAAATCATTTCATTTTTCAATAACATTCCATGAAACTAGTGGAATATCCAAGAAAGTATATACATTTTGGAAGCTCCCTTAGCTCAAATTGAAAAAAACATTTTATGTGAATTTAAGCTCCCATTGTCCCTCAGCATGAGTGCAAAAGACCCAGTTCCAATGACAAATTTAGACACCTGAACTGGAGGATATGTAATGGTTATCCTTCATAATCTCATTTGGTTATATCTAATTTTTTGCTTAATTGTTTTTTTCTCTTGTAGAAACCTAGTATTATCAAATATTAACTAATAGATCTAGTTTCTAGCTCGGTAGAGTGAGGTCTGCATTATTTTTCTATTGGTTATCAGTGATGTAATCTAATTTTCAAAGGTAATTTGATTTAACTCATGTTTTCTTTTGAAAGATGTATCCCTCGGATAGATCTTTCTAATGAGGTATTCTGTGCATAAAATGGAGATGGTATGCTAAAGTTACGACCCCGAGAATTTGATGTACCAATTTACCGAAACAGGGCCCATACTTTTGGCGCTTCATCTCCCAGGGTTAAGTTTTTGGATTTTTAGGGTTTTCCATTATTTCTCAATAATAAATAGGCCTTCAAGCCTCATTTTAACACAATTCAAAGGCATGTAGCCATCACATCTCTTCTCAGAGATAAGCTACCATCTTCTGAGCTAGTTTATTTCCTTTCTGTATGTAAGCATATTTCAGTTCTTTATTCTTAATGAAACAAAGTTTTATTCTAGCTACATCTCCATGTTTATGTTTATATATGATCCAGGAGGATCTCGTCTGATCGTTTCATAGGTGTTCAAGCGTCGTCGTCAATGTTCAGAGTCATCATCAATTTAGTTCGGTGTCATCAACTTCAACAGTATTGGTTATGGATCAAGTTGTTCAGGTAATATGGTTTTCATGACATTCAGTTGATATGGGTTTGTACCTAGCTATCAGCTAGTGTTCATTGACAGTTCCACCAGGATTTGGTCAACAACATGTGTTTTGTCGTTCGCCTTGGTAGGATTTGGTGTCGACATGGGTTGTGTCATCCATCACAGAGGTTCGATGTGTCATTTGGGTTGTCATCACAAAGACAGCTGGTGTCGATATGTATTTGACTTCTTCACATTGTGATAATATGTTGTACATGGGTTTCTAAAAACAAAATGTAAACCCTAATCCTAATCTACCAAATGCACTATCAAATATATCACCTAAGTTGCAACCCTAACCATAAACAATACATTGCAATATGTATTAAAAAAATCCTATGCTAAATCCCTAAAGACCTAATTCCTAACCATCGCATTGTTAAGAAAACATCAAACGTAACCCTAAGCCTAAGTTCTAAACTTCATTAACTATTGGTCTAAATACATTGGTAAGCATTACAAATAAAAAATACACAACGAATTGACCATGCGGGCAGTCTAACTATGTCAGAAACATGTGATCGGGCATTGTTAGACTGTTAGAGTTTAGCCATCAATCAAGCCTTGACTGCAGTGGAATTGGAAACTGCATCAGAGACATTGGCATGTGAACAATGCTGATAGACTGTCAGGTTGGTGTTACGGTTAGAGAGCTAGTAGTCAGGAGGTTAGTCACAGTGGAACCATCAACAAAACGACAACAGGTCATGTGAACAGAAAACCGCCGACGGGTAGGTCACTGAAATTGCTGGGGATAAACCACCAAGTGGTAGTCAAGCAGTCGACTGCCCGATTTTCACATGGAAGCTATTAGCCCTCTGCCTGGTTAGCCTAACTACCAGCGGTTTTGGAGTTATTATCGAGTTTACTTATGGGTTTATATGGTTTTTTTTTTGTTCAAACTAATTCAATGACCATGCATCTACGCTAGGTGGCAAATTCCAACAAGACCAAAGCTAAACCTAATTAGATTGCAACCAAATTCATCTTGTATTTAGCCAAGGATGTTTCAATGTATCTGGAGGCCTTTAAAAGGTAGTTTTGCTTCATTGATGAACGAGAGAGTGGTTTTGATATTTGTTTGCAGATTCTGGAGATCATAGGTAGTTTTGTTTTCAATGTAATAGGAGCATCTAGAGTCAGATTTGGGAACTGTGATAGGAGTTGGAAAGCTAGTTCAAAGAACTATCTGATGACAGTGACCAGAAGTACTTGCGTGCACATTTAGACTGATAAAATATCTGTGTAATCAACCACATCTGTTTCAATCCTAATAAAGCGATCACTCATCTTGAAAGCAAAGCCAGAGATGTAGTCCATCAGGGATGAACTCTGTAATCGATTTTTCTATCTGGTGTCACTGTGTTTTTACTATTTTCACTTATGCTATGCATCTTCCTTGTGTTTAATCAACTATCATAAAGTATTCTTCTCAAGCAATTTCCCTCGATTTCCACACTTTCAGCTAACATTCAATTCATTAATGGTTAATCAATTCTACATGAGTTTTAATAAATGATCATTTTAGATCATATAATTTGGCATCAGAGCAGGTTCCATTTGTAGAAATTTTCATTTAATGTTAACTAGGTCAAAGTCGAAATGAGGAGAAGGAATCCTTGAGCAGATCGATCCAGAGATTAGAAAGCAACAAGTCGTTCATAAATCAAACATGTTAGGATCTGATGCAAGTGAAAACACCAAAACTAAGATGATTGATGAACAATTTCAGCAAGCATTCTTGACTATGAAGCAAATGTTGGGAGAACTCTACAAAGACAAGAAGGCGAGAGATGCAACTTCTTCTTCAAAGACATCGATGAAGGACAAAGGTAAAGGAAAGGCTGATAAACCTCCTTCACCTCCATCCTCTCGATCATCATCATCTTCTTATTCTTATTCTTCTTCTTCTAGTGTAGAATCTGAAATGAAAAAGAAACCTAAGAAAACATATCTTTTAAAACTTGATGTGAAATTTGAGTTACCTATATATGATGGCAAAATGAATCCTAAAAAGATAGATAACTAGATTAGGAAGTTAGAAGTATATTGTTGCATTCAGAACATTTCTAGTGATAAAAAAAAAAAGTTAGCTACACTTAGAATGGGGGGAACAACTTTAATCTGGTGGGAAAGTAAAAATCAGATAGATGTAAAGCGTACAGGAAAATTCATCTCTTCATGGTGTAAGTTTTTAAAATCTCTTAGGAAATAATTCTATCCTTTAGGATACATGCAGAAAGATGTTATTGATTGGTAGCATCCGAGGCAAGGTAAATGGAAGAGTGTTCAGGAGTTTACTTAGGAGTTTACTCAGGAGTTCAGAAAGAAAGCATTGGTGCTTGGAATTTCATTGGATACACGTGAAACTTTGTTAAAATACATCAACAATTTAAATTCATATTTGCAACATACATTATTGATGTTTAATCCTGATGGTTTTGATGAAGCATGTGTTTAAGCCATACATATTGAATCATGTGGCAGACCGTTCAATTTTTCATCACTCTCATCCAAAGAGTCGAAAGTCAAAGATTCCAATGATAGTAAGGGGAAGAACAACTTGAAGGGAAAGAAATCAGCAATGGCTCATAAGGAAAGACCTACTTGTTCTCATTGCTAGAGAATTGTTCATGATGAATCTAAGTGTTGGAAACTTCATTTAGAACTTAATCCCAAAAAGTTCCTTAAGGAGAAGGATGAAAAGAAGGCAATTGCAGTAGTCCAACAAGATCTAGGTTCAGATTTAGGTGATGAAAGGAGGATAACCGCCATGGTTAAGTCAAGTAAGACTTCTGACACTAGTTCAAGTTTGAAAACTATTGCATCTTGTTCAAACATAAATCCTTCAAATGACGATAAAAGAGTTGAATTGTTTAACATAAGGATAAATTCTAAGCATATAAAGATAGATACAATGTTTGACAATGGATCACAAGTAAATTTAATCTCTGAATATTTAGTTAAAAGGTTGGGTTTGGAAACACGAAATCATCCAAGACCTTACCCATTAGGATGGCTAAATAAATCAACTCAGATAAAAGTCACCAAACATTGTCAATTAAGATTTTCCATAACAGCTAATTACATTGATGGAGTGGAATTAGATGTGGTTCCAGTAGACATATGTGGAGTTGTATTAGGAAATCCTTATCTTTATGATCATGATGCAGTATTTTATAGGAGAGAACATAAATATCATCTCAAGAAAGGTGAGGTTGAATTTATTGTCAGGGCACATCAAAGCAAAAATCACTTGAATTCAGTTAATGTTAATCAGATGAAGTGATTAATAAGTTCAACAAGAGATTTGTAATCATGTGTATGAAAGGAAAACATAACAATCGACATGATGGTTTTTTAAGTTATGAGACTCAGCTTAAAGATGGTTTTATTAAAGATATAGAAACTATTCTAGTTCTATGTAAAACCAAATATCTTATTCTTAAGCAGGGATTACAACATGAATTATAGTGTATGCCTAAAACTCCTCTTCCTAATGTTAGAATGAATCAATTCAGTTTAAGTTTGGAACTTAATAGTTGCAAGGATACATGTCAGTATTCGGGAAAGTCATTGTCCATTTTCTCTTGTATTGTGTCGCCATGTCATGTTTCAAATAGTTTGGAAACCACTTTTCAAGTGGAGAGGAAATCTATTTGTTTTCATATCAAAGCCTTTTCTAAAGCAGTGTCAAAGTGTCTAATGGGAACTTATGCATCAGAGGAAAGTGTTAATCAATGGAAACATCATTTAAATGAAGGAAAAGTGATTCAAACAAATCAACAACTAAATCAATACTTTTAAAGACAAACTAAGTTGCAGCAGACTTCACATTACAGCTTGATGGGTTCGTTGCAGCAAGTTTGCTTAGTAATCAGGAAGTAGGAAAGTATGTTAAATAAAGTAGTTGGTTTGATGTCCAAAGTATCTTTGATTGTCTCTCTCATTTAGCAAAATAGATTGTTTATACTTGTTGATGGTATTAAACAACATCTAGTAGAGACTGTTTTCAAAGATAATGAATCACTAACTCATGGTTCTTCATGGAAAGAAATCAATTTCCATGTTCATAACAAGTTGTTTTCCCATCATCGCAAGTTTTTCATACTGTAGATGGATCAACAGGTCACTGAATAAAAAAATTGCCATAGTCAGCATCATCAGGGTCATCATTTGTAGGTGATTGATCAAATGTATTGGTACACCATCAGGTCAAGGTGGAAAGAGAGGGAGTTCTACCCTCATCGACTATTTGTTTAGTCAAACTTTTGTGGTCCAAAATCTTTCAAGTGGAGAGGATTGATCCAGAAGGATCTCGTCAGATCGTTGCACAGGTGTTAAAGTGTCGTCATCAGTGTTCAGAGTCGTCGTCAATTCAGTTCGGTCTTGTCAGCTTCGACAGTGTTGGTTATGGATCAAGTTGTTCAAGTAATATGGTTTTCATGACGTTCAATTGATATGGGTTTGTACCTGGCTGTCAACTTGTGTTCATTGACAATTATGCTAGGATTTGGTCGACGACATGTGTTTTGTCATTTGCCTTCATAGGATTTTGTGTCGATGTGGGTTGTATCATCCGTTGTAGAGGTTCGGTGTGTCATCGAGGCTGTCATCGCAAAGGTAGCTAATGTCGATATGTATTTGGTTTCGTCACATGTGACAATATGTTGTACATGGGTTTTCAAAAACAAAATGTAAACCCTAACCCTAATCTACCAAATGCACTATCAAATCTATCACCTATGTTGTAATCCTAACCATCTGCAATACATTGCAATATGCATTTAAAAAACCTATGTTAAAACCATAAAGACCTAAGTCCTAACCATCGCATTGTTAAAACAAAATCAAACTTAACCCTAAGCCTAAGTTCTAAACTTCATTAACTCTTGGCCTAATTACATTGCTAAAAATTACAAATAAAACAATACATGACTAGTTGACCCCACGGGCAGCCTAACCGTGTAGGAAACATGTGATCGAGAATTGTTAGACCGTCATAGTTTAGCCATCAGTCAGGCCTTGATCGTAGCAGAATTGGAAACTTCATCGGACACGTTGGGATGTGAATGATGATGATAGACCATCGAGTTAGTGTTAGGGTTAGAGAGCCAATAGTTAGGAGGTTAGCCACGGTGGAACCGTTAGCAAAAAGGCAACAGGTAATGTGAACAACAAACCGCTAGCGGGTTTGTCATCGGAACCACTACGGATAAATCACCAGGTTGTTGGCATTATGATACATATGTTGTACTTGATGGCAACCCACTCATCTCAGATGATAAGTTATAGTGCAGCAAAGTTCACGCACTTTCATGCAAAGAAAATTTCATGCACTTTCATGCAGAGAAAAGTTCACGCACTTTCATGCAGAGAAAAGTTCATGCACTTTCATGCAGAGAAAAGCTCACGCAAATGGGAAATCTTATGGTTGGTTCATGGTATTAGTCCGACAGTTTTTGATCCTATGGTTTTGGTCCGTGGTATTTAGTCCTTGGTATTTGAACCTATGGTTTTGGGCCATGGTATCTCGTCATAAGTGTTGATCCCAAGTATTGGGTCCATGGTATTGAATTGTTATGGTTTTCGGTCCGTGGTATTGTGAAAGGCCTAAGGCTATAAAAGAGGAAGGACATCATTTGGCAAGGCATCTTCTGAATCATTGAACATCTGATAAAGTGCTAGATCTGGAATACTGTGATTAGGTTATGGTGCAGATCTGGAATACTGTGAATAGTGGTATCTCTATATGATTTTGATCTATGATATGTGGTGCATGCTTGATCTATAAATCTAATAATTTGGGTTAACTAATATCTGAATGTTTGAAAGAATGAATTTATAGATCTATATGCAGGTTCAGTGAAGTAGCGTACAGCTCTTGATTTATGTTCTAGCTGCTTCTGTTTATTGTTACAGTGTTCTAGGTTCAGAAGTGGGGTGTGATTAGTGTTATTATGATCTGGGTATAGTTGTCAGAGAAATGTTTATTTTGATTCAGTTTTTATTGGTGAAAAGGTGATTGGTTGATGCAGAAATTCTTGATGTTTGATTGATGTTATTTGTGGATCCAGTTTGAAAATTTATGAAACGTGGTCCCTAGAAGGAAGAGAAGGTTGTAGTCTTTTGCAGGTAGTAGCCTGTGTACTCGTATCTCAACTAGTACAAGAACTAAGGGGGTTGTAGCTCCCTTCCAGGAGAAGCTGGAAAACGAGAGAGGGTTGTAGCTCTCTGTAGGTAGCAGCCTGCGTATTGGTAAAGGACTGCACCAATACAGAATCATTGTAAAAAGAAATTTCTAACTGAAAAGATAGAGACATATTGCGGCAGGTGGTTTTCACCCACATTGGGTTTCCACCTTATATCTTGCGTTCTTGTGTGTGATTGTCTTCTTCTCTATTTTTCTGTTCTTGTTTATATGATCCTGATGCACAGATTAATGTTCAACATCTGTAGAATATTTTAAATTATAATTATGTATGGTATACGCGGGTTTCCTTATCAGTAGTTGCATATATAGGCGGTTTTGTCTAACTGAAGTAGAGTATATGTTGTGAAAAGGAAAATAATTGACCAGATAATACTGATTCACCCCCCCCTCTCAGTATTATTTCCAACAATTGTTATTAGAGCAGGTCCTTCAGAAGAAGCTTGATCGCTTGAAGGAAGATCTATCATCATGAGAAACTACAAGAGAGAAGCATCAATCAGGCCACCAATTTTTGATGGGACCAACTTCATCTATTGGAAGGTAAGAGTTACAGCCTATCTTCAATCTCTTGGTATAGAAGTCTGGGATATCATAGACACAGGGTACACTTTTCCATCAGCAACTCCTACAGATCCAGCTGAGAAGAAGCAGTTTGAAACTAATGCAAAGGTTGTCAATACTCTATTACGATGTCTATCTCAATCAGAATTCGTCAAGGCTATGCAGTATAAAACCACAAAAGAAATATGGGACAAGATCGTTTTGAGCTATGAAGGAGATGAATAGTTAAAAAGAGCAAAACTTCAAACCCTCAGAATTCAATATGAAAATCTCAGAATGTACAATGATGAAAGTGTGGCTAACTATTTCCTAAGCATAGATGAGATTGTTAATTGCATGAAAAATTTGGGTGAAGAAATAAAAGAGGTTGTTGTGGTTGAAAAGGTTCTGAGATCTTTGTCTTCTAAGTTTGAATTAAAAGTTTCTGCAATAGAAGAAAAGGAGAATCTACAGAAAATTACCATGTTGCAACTACACGGAATTATAACCGCTTATGAAATGAGGAAAGGGGGACCATCACACAGAAGACAAGCCACATTCAAGGCCTCAGGAAAAGGAGATTCTTATGACTCAAGACATATGTCAGAAGAAGAGGAAGAATCAAATTTTTTCAAGAACCTTCAATGGGGTTCTGGAAGATTCAGAAGTAAGTTACCTTTCAAATGTTTTGCTTGTGGAATAGTCGGTCACTATGCTGCCAAGTGTCCTCATAAAGGTAAGGAACTTGTTAGATGGAACAAGAAACAAAATGTAAATAAGAAAAGCTATTACACTCATGAAGACAGTGATGGATTTTCAAATAGTGATGAAGATGAACAAGGTAATAATTATAGACTTTTAATGGCTTTTGAAGATGATGATTTCATGGATGCTATAGATGAAGAAGGTCTTTATGAAGAGATTTCTAAACTCAAAATTTATTTAGAAGAGAAAAATATGATTATTGATACTCTGCAATTCCAATTGGCTGAAAGTGAAAAACATCATGAAAAGTTAGAATGTGAAATAGTGGGACTTAGAAAAGAGATTGAGAAAACTAAAGCTCTTAATCTTAGATTTGTTAAAGGATCTGAAACGTTAGATGAGGTTATCAAAGTACAACGTTCTCCACTATTCAAGGCAGGTCTGGGATATAATGAATAAGCATGTCAAGCACAGAATCCATCCACCTCCAAAAGTTATATTGATGCAGGAAGGAGAAGTGAACAAATTGACAATCAACAGCAAAGGCACAATGCTGCTCACCAGGTAAATCAGGGACATTTTTCTTCAAGAATGTACAAAGATCACCAAGTAAATCAGGGGAAATCTACTTCAAGGATAAACAGAAGCTACAACAGACTACTGGTAAATCATTCTCAATTTTCCTCAAGAATGAATGTCAATGAAAACTACAATCGTTCGATCCGCAGGGTTGATAATCGTAGGAATTTCTTCAATGGCCAATGTTTCTCTTGTCACAGTTTTGGACACAAAGTAGCTCGGTGTGTTATCTACAAAACTATCATGACTAGAGAAACTCAAAAATAGAGGAGTATGATTGGGATCATGAAAAGGACCTACAATAACTTTTATGCTCTTGAAAATGAAATAGAATGTTCTATTTGTAATAATTTTGGTCATGAAGACTCTGAATGCAGGAGTAGGTTTTGACAGGCAACTCAGAAGGAGCAAGCCTCAAATATCAAAACATGGAGAATGAAGGAACCACAACTAGAAAGATGTGGTATAGGCTTATATGCAGAAGGGCAGGAAATGGTACATCGAAAGTGGATGTTCAAAACATATGGCAGGTGATAAAGAAAAACTTCAGTCATATAGTGCCTTGGAGAAGGAGAAGAAGTTATCATTTGGAAATGACATCCCTACACTCATAAAAGGTAAAGGTTTTGTTCTTTTAAAAGAAAAGGTCAAAGCATGAAATGTTATGTATGTTGATGGCTTAAAGCATAATCTATTGAGTGTCAGTCAAATGTGCAATCAAGGAACAAAGGTAATATTTCGATCAAATGGATGTAGTGTTCATGATCTTGATACAGGAGAAAAAATGATCAAAGGCATAAGAAATCCAAATAATTTATACATATTCAAAGAAGGAAAAAAACAATGCTATCTGAGCAAGAATGATGAACACTAGCTATGGCACCAGAGGTTGGGGCATATAAGCTTCTCACAGATAAGGAAAGCATGCAAATACCAGGCAGTTCGTGGTCTGCCAGACATCAGAATTCCAGATAATACAATATGCAAATCATGTCAGTTTGGTAAGCAAACCAAAACTAACTTCCCTGAGAAGGAAGGATCAGCTAGCAGGCCACTTGAGCCTGTCCATACCGATGTATGTGGTCCATCTAGGAAAAGGTCTCCTCGGGGAGAGGAATACTTTATATTATTCATTGACGACTATTCAAGGATGGTTTGGATAGGACTGATGAAGCACAAAGATGAAGCCTTCGAAAAATTCAAATCCTTCAAAGCTTTGGTTGAAAATGAATTAGATCACAAAATTAAATGCCTCAGGTTTGATAGAGGTGGGGAGTTTACCTCAAATGAATTTTTCGATTTTTGTGAAGAACATGGAATAAGAAGAGAATTCTCTATAGCCAGGACTCCTCAGCAAAATGGAGTAGTTGAAAGGATGAACAGAATGGTTCAACAAATGGCTTGTGATATGCTTGATGATTCTGGAACTCCCACAACTTTCTGGGGTGAAGCTGCATTTGCTGCAGTTGTTATTCTCAACAAAACAAATGTCCGAATGAACAGCACTCAAACCCCTCATGAGCTCTGGTATGGTGAGACTCCTTTGGTAAAATATTTCAAAATTTTTGGAAGCAAATGCTATATCAAAAATACTGATGAACATCTTGGTAAGTTTGAACCTAGAGCAGATGAAGGCATTCTCCTTGGTTACTCTCCGCATAGCAAAGCATACAAGTTTTATAATAAAAGGCTTGGAAAAATTGTTGAAAGTAGTGACGTAGTGGTTGATGAAGAAGAAAACACTCCTAGGCAGGTAAGATCTGAAGATTTTGAAGATGAAGAAGACTATCCATCTACATCAAATCAGATTCATGATGAAGAAGAAGAGACCAATGAGGCACTAGAAGAACAGATAAGGATAGAAGAAAAGACTCCATCCAGGTACGTTCAGAAGAATCATCTAGAATCTCAGATTTTGGGGCAGAAAGAGACTGGTATACAAACAAGAAGAGCAATAGCAGAAACTTCAAGCTATTTGGCATTACTCTCCTCCACTGAGCCACAAAATGTAAAAGAGGCATGCAAAGATGAATGCTGCATCAAGGCAATGGATGATGAACTTGAGCGAATTGAAAAGAACAACACTTGGGAGTTGGTTCCTAGACCAAAAGATAAGAATGTCATAGGGACAAAATGGATATTCAAAAACAAGTTGAATGAAAATGGGGAAGTTGTTAGAAATAAGGCCATACTAGTTTGTAAAGGGTATGCTCAACAAGAAGGAATAGACTTTGAAGAAACTTTTGCTCCCGTTGCTAGACTTGAGGCCATCATAATGTTCCTTGCTCTCTCTAGCTTTCAGAAATTCAAAGTATTTCAAATGGATGTGAAATCCGCCTTTTTGAATGGAGACTTAGAAGAAGTGTACATTGAGCAACCAGATGGATTCATTCTTGGAAATGATCCAAAACTTGTATGTAGACTTAAGAAGACTCTCTATGGTCTTAAACAGTCTCCAAGGGCTTGGTACTTTCATTTGGACAAATACCTTCATCAACAAGGTTTTTCAAAAGGATTGGTAGATAGCAATCTTTATATAAAAATTGAAAATGACAAATTGCTAATACTTGTTGTGTATGTTGATGATATCATATTTGGCAGCAATGAAGAAGCTATGAGTCAAAATTGTGCCTTGGTGATGCAGAAAGAATTCGAAATGCCCTTGATGGGAGAGCTGACGTATTTTCTTGGTTTACAAATCCAACAAAATGAAGGTGGTATATTTTTATCTCAAACCAAGTACCTCAAGCAGATCTTGAAGAAATATGGGATGGAGGATTCGAAACCTGTATGTACCCCGATGGTGACAGGATGCATCCTCAGCGCAAATGATGACTCGGAAGTAGTGCATCAACCAACCTATAGATCTATGATTGGTAGTCTTCTCTATCTAACAGGAACCCGATCAGACATCATGCATGTAGTGGGAATAGTTGGAAGATTTCAGGCAAATCCAAGGGAAACTCATCTTTAGGCAATAAAGAGAATTTTCAAGTATCTTCAAGGAACTCAAAACTATGGTCTACGGTATCCTAGAGGTACAGATCTCACTCTTCATGCTTATACAGATGCATATTGGGCTGGAAGCGTGCATGACATAAAAAGGACTAGTGGTGGTACATTCTTTATGGGTACCAGATTAGTATCTTGGTTCAGCAAGAAACAGAGTTCGATTGCTTTATCTACAGCTGAAGCAGAATATGTGGTTGCTGCATCTTATTGCACACAACTCCTTTGGATGATGCAAACTTTGCAGGATTTTCAAATCACTTGTACTCCACCTATCTCCATCTTATGTGATAATACAAGTGCAATCAGCATTTCAAAGAACCCAGTCATGCATTCAAAGACCAAGCACATACCAACCAAGTATCATTTTCTTTGGGAACAAGTGTTGGAACAAAAGGTCAAATTGGAATATCTTCCCTCCAAGGAATAAGTTGTTGATATTTTCACCAAACCATTGCCTAGGGAGACATTTGAATACCTCATACAGAAGCTGGGGGTTGTTGATGCATCATCCTGCTGTTGAATCTTGTCTGTTGTACACAGGTGGATACACATACATTTGCCGGTCTATGTGGGTCGAATGGGTCTATCAGAGATCATCTGCCACAGGTTCAGGGGGAGCATATATTTTTCTAATGATGCATTGTTGGAATTATCTCAGAAGTCCTTGGTTTGATTTCTAAAGAGTTTTCTGGTGGAGTACATCAATGTGTGCTGGTCTGAAGGTTGATTTTGTTGATAGTTGTTATTGTCTCTATGTCATGTACTTCTTTTCATATCAAGGTCATGTAATGGCCTATTTTGGTTTCTCGACTATGCCTCGGATGAGTGAGTTTTGTCTATCTTGTGTATTCCCACTTGGATGGGAGATGGATGTATGCATGAGTCTTGATGATAGGAAGGTTACTTATAACGTATGGAGTCATGTTCTTTCTTGTAGAACATCTTTTTGCAGACAACATTTCAGCACAGAGCATATAAAAATGGGGAGCTCGTTCAGAGTTTTTAGCAGGTACTTAGGGGTAGTATGGTAGTCTGCCCCTTTTCCCTTGATGTCAAAGGGGGAGAGTGATTGGTTGTTGTTGCCATTAAGTCGAAAGGGAGAGATTGTTGGCATTATGATACATATGTTGTTCTTGATGGAAACCCACTCATCTCAGATGATAAATTATAGTGCAACAAAGTTCACGCACTTTCATGCAGAGAAAAGTTCACGCACTTTCATGCAGAGAAAAGTTCACGCACTTTCATGCAAAGAAAAGCGCACGCACATGGGAAATCTTGTGGTTGGTTCATGGTATTAGTCCGGTAGTTTTTGATCCTATGGTTTTGGTCCGTGGTATTTAGTCCTTTGTATTTAAACCTATGGTTTTGGGCCATGGTATCTCGTCATAAGTGTTGATTCCAAGTATTGGGTCCATGGTATTGAATTGTTATGGCTTTTAGTCTGTGGTATTATGAAGGGCCTAAGTCTATAAAAGAGGAAGGGGATCATTTGGCAAGGCATCTTCTAAATCATTGAATATCTGATAAAGTGCTAGATCTGGAATACTGTGATTAGGTTATGGTGCAGATCTAGATCTGAATGAAGAAGGAACCTGAGCGCAAGGAGAAGGATAAGTTCTATTGATGGGTCAAAATCTTAAGGATGGAATAGTGGTATCTCTATGTCATTTTGATCTGTGATATGTGGCACACGCTTGATCTATAAATCTGATAATCTAGGTTATCTAATATTTGAATGTTTGAAAGAATGAATTTATAGATCTGTACGCAGGTTCACTGAAGTAGCGTACATCTCTTGATTTATGTTCTAGTTGCTTCTATTTATTACTACAATGTTCTGCATTCAGAAGTGGGGTGTGATTACTGTTATTATGATCTGGGTACAGTCGTTAGAGAAGTGTTTATTTTGATTTAGTTTTTCTTGGTGAAAAGGTGATTGGTTGATGCAGAAATTCTTGATGTTTGATTGATGTTATTTGTGGATCCAATCTGAAAATTTATGAAACGTGGTCCCTGGAAGGAAGAGAAGGTTTTAGTCTTCTGCAGGTAGCAGCCTACATACTAGTATCTCAACTAGTACAAGAACTAAGGGGGTTGTAGCTCCCTTCCAGGAGAAGCTGGAAAATTAGAGAGGGTTGTAGCTCTCTGCAGGTAGCAGCCTGCGTACTGGTAAAGGACTACACCAGTACAGAATCATTGTAAAAAGAAGTTTCTAATTGAAAATATAGAGACATATTGCAGCAGGTGGTTTTCACCCACATTGGGTTTCCACCTTATATCTTGTGTTCTTGTGTGTGATTGGCTTCTGCTCTATTTTTCTGTTCCTGGTTACTTTTTATATGATCCTGATGCACAGATTAATGTTCAACATCTGTAGAATATTTTAAATTATAATTTTGTATGGTATACGTGGGTTTCCTTATCAGTAGTTGCATATATACGTAGTTTTCTCTAACTAAAGTAGCGTATATGTTCTGGGTTTGAAAAGGAAAATAATTGACCAGATAGTACTGATTCACCCCCCCTCTCAGTATTATTTCCAACACAGGTGGCAGTCAAGCATTCAACCGCCTAGTGTTCACATGGAAGCCCTTAGCCTTCTGCCTAATTAGCCTGACTGCCAGTGGCTGTGGAGTTATTATAAAGTTTATTTATGGGTTTATATAGTTTTTTTTTTCAAACTAATTTGATGACCATGCATCTACCCTAGGTGGCAAATTCCAAGAAGACCAAAGCTAAACCTAATCAAATTGCAACCAAATTCATCCTCTATTCAGCCAAGGAGGTTTCAATGTATCTACAGGCCTTTAAAAGGTAGTTTTGCTTCATTGATGAAGGGGAGAGTGGTTTTGATATTTTTTTGCAGATTCTGGAGATTGTAGGTAGTTTTGTTTCTAGTGTAACAGGAGCATCGGGAGTCAGAATTGGGAACCGTGACAGGCGTTGGAAAGATGGTTGAGAGAGATATATGATGATAGTGATTAGAAGTGTTTGCATGCACATTTAGACTAATCAAATCTCTGTGTAATCAACCTCATATGTTCCAATCCTAATAAAGTGGTCGCCCATCTTGAAAGCAGACCCAGAGATGTAGTCCATCAGGGAAGAACTCCGTAATCAATTTTGCTGTCTGGTATCACTGTGATTTTACTGTTTTCACTTCTGTTATGCATCTTGCTTGTGTTTAATCAGCTGTCGTAAAGTATTCTTCTCAAGCAATTTTCCTCGATTTCTCTACTTTCAGCTAACATTCAATTCATTAATGGTTAATCAATTATACATCAGTTTTAATAAATGATCATTTTAGATCAATATATATATTTTATTGCATTCCTCCATAGGTCTGGATTAGTGGTTTTAGAGAGGTCTACTCTTTCTCTATTTTTCTTTGCATGTCCCCAACGAGGTTAGGGTATAAGGAGTTAGGGCTTGAACTTGTTTAACATTTAGAAGACCAGACTCACAAAACCCAGCGACCTCCCATGGTGCAAGAAAAGAAAGATGGGGGGGGAGGAAATCCCTTCAAAATATTGAAAGAAGAATCCCTCGAGTGATAGAGGAAAACGATGATGGACAACTTTGCCCAGATCCTTCGGTGAATACCCACAAGAGATGCATCTTCATCCGGTAGCCACTCTAGAGGCACCACCCCATTCAAGGTACAATTCAACTTTGATATTCCCATATTTGAAGTCCAAATTGATGCAGACACTGTAGGTAGATGGTTAAATCTATTGGAAGGGTATTTTTGGTGCATGATTTTTTCAGTAGGGAAAAGATTATTTTTACACTCAAATTCGCACCCTACATCAAGGACCTCTACCCAACGGGCTGATATATCACCACTCCTTTCTGGAAAATGAAGAGATCAAGTGGAAAATCTAGGAGTTGTTACAAAAAGGGCATATCTGACCAATTTCCTTGCCTTGTTGGAGCCCAGTTGTACTTGTATAGAAGAAGGATGGGACCTAGAGGCTCTGCATTGATTATTGGGCACTAAACAAAATCACTGTCAAGAATAGGTATCCAATCCCACTGATTGATGACCTTCTAGACTAAATCAAGGGGGACAAGAATTTTAGTAAGATCAATATGAAGTATGGCTATCACCAAGTTCCAATAGAACCCATAGATGTATGGAAGATCGCCTTCAAATCCAGGGAAGGCCATTTGAATGGTTGGTTATGCCCTTCGGGTTGAAAAATGCCCCTACTAATTTTATGAGGCTAATGGAGGACACCTTATGGCCCTTCACCAACTCATTCATCATCGTTTATCTAGACGACATCCTCATCTTCAGTAAGGGTTGAGAAGAACAGTTACAACACATTCGACGGTCCTTCAAACCCTTCGGTAGCAAAACATGTGTGCCAAATTGGAGAAATGCACCTTTTGCATGAGTTAGGTCCAATATCTAGGTTACATCATAGATGAGTGTGGTGTGCATGTGGATCCAACAAAAATCGAAGTCATTCAGGATTGGCCAGCCCTAACCACTCTAACAGAGCTTCATAACTTTTTGGGCCTTGTAATTTTTTATCGGAGGTTTGCATTTGGATTCCTCCATATCACTTGACCTTTGAGTCAAATTACCAAGGGCAGAGTGAGATAAAAGTTGTCCTGGTCCAAGTCCAAATAGAAGGAGTTCATTGAGTTGAAGTGTTTCCTCTGTTCTACACCAACACTCACATTACCAGACCTAGAACAACCATTTGAAATTGACACAGATGCCTTTGACTATGCTATTGGTGGAGTCCTCACCCAACATGGGCATTTAGTGGCTTGTCGTAATGAGACACTTTATGATACAATTTGGCAGTACCCCACCTATGATAAAGAGATGCATTCCATTGTGCAAGCTTTACAACAATGCAAGCATTACATTATGGGGAAGGAGACAGTCATCCACATCGATCACCAACCTCTTTAGTTTATACAAACACAGGGGTAGTTGCAAAACAATCATCATTGGAAGTGGTCTACATATCTTCAACAACTCCACTTGAACATTAAATATGAAAAGGGTAGCACCAAACATGTTGCAAACTACCTCAGCTAGCCCCCAGTGGAAGCATTGACTACTATTCCCAACTCTTGTTGACACGAGACCTTTAGATGGACACAACTATACAAAAATGATCCAGATTTTACCTCCACATACCAGATGCTAGTAGATTGTAAGAAAGTTCCTGATTTCCACCTCCAAGATTCATTATTATGCTACCTAGGCCACCTTCGTGTTCCTTCAAGCGAGGGTGCCAAGCTAATTTGAGAGGCGCACTACAGTCAGGTTGTAGGACACTTTGGTGTGGATAAAATTGTGGTTGTACTACAAAAGTACTTTTATTAGAGAAAACTCCAACTGGATGGTGGGAAAAATATCAGATCCTGCATTGCCTGCACTATTTCCCAGCTAACCATCAAGAAGCGAGGCCTGTACACTCCCTCTGCCTACTCCCAAACAACCTTGGGAATCCATTTCCATGGACTATGTGTATGATGTCCCTTCCACCAAGCATAGTAATGACCGTGTATTTGTGGTCATGGATAGATTTTCCAAGATGGCTATATTGGCAACCTGCAAGAAGAGTGTCACAACAGAGGAAATGCCAAACTCTTCTTTGAATGAGTGTGAATACATTTTGGGATCCCATAGACCATTATATCATATCAAGATAGTAGGTTCCTGAGCACACTCTATTCAAGCCTCTAGAAACTATGGGACACCAAGCTCGCCAAGTCAACTGCATTCCATCCCCAAAATGATGGCAAGACAGAGGTTGTCAATAGGACGATAGTGCACATACTCTTCATGTACAACTCCAAGCACCCACAAACCTAGGATGAGAGTCTTCCCTATCTGCAACACATTTGTAATAGATCTCTCCATAGCTCGATTGGTTGCAGTCCCTTTCAAGTGGGTCTAGGATTTTAGCCACTGTGTCTAATTTATGTTGCCATGCCTCATGCGACTACACATAAAGAAACCATGCATGCATCTTTTGAGGTTGATAAAGCAAATAGATTTATTAAATGCATCTAAAACATCCACTAGTAGGTTCACGACATCTTGGAGAATTCCAATGCCAAGTAGAAGAAGCGACATGATCAACATCGGGTGCCACACAAGTTTCATGTGGGTGACAAAGTTTGGTTTCATTTGCAAAAAGAATGCTTTACCAGAGCCCATCAAAAGCTTTGGCCACTCCAATATGGGCCTTACACCATTACCAAGGTTGTGGGAAACAATTATTTTTAGCTAAGCATTCCCCAATTCCTTGGCCTACACCCATTGTTCAATGTGGACTACCTTCGACCATACTTTCCACCATTACTGGATACATCAGACATTCCAGAAAAACTCACACAAACATAGTTAAACCTAGACTACTTGGAACATTCCACAACTGATTTGATCATGGATACACAGATCAAGAACACTCACTAGTAAAAGTTCCAACTATATCATGTTGTCAAAGTTGGCTAACTCTTGCGCTGAGGCAAGTGGATCACCTGGGACCAAGTTCAATAGAAGTTTCCCCATCTCATAGAGGATTGATCTAGGTGGATATTGGTGGCCACCCACCTATTCCACTTGGAACCCCACCATTGTCTCTTTCAGTTTTTCATTTTTGTAGCACAACTTACTATTTTTGGTAGTTTTTTCAAGTCCAGAAATTTTGGAGTCATTTGGAGGCCCTAAACGATGTTTTTTGGGGAAAAAGGCAATAAAACATGAGTATTTGACTCATGTTTTATTCCTCAGATAGATCTTTCTAACGAGGTATTGTACGCATCAAATAGAGATCGCATGCCAATGTCACGACCCTGTGAAGTTGATGTACCAATTTACCCAAATGGGGCCCATACTTTTGGCGCTTCATCTCCTAGGGTTAGGTTTTTGGATGTTTAGGGTTTTCCATTGTTTCTCAATAATAAATAGACCTTTGAGCATTATCGTAACACATTTCAAAGGCATGTAGCTGCCACATCCCTTCTCAAAGTTAAGTTAACATCACTTGAGCTAGTTTATTTCCATTCTGTATGTAAGCATATTTCAATTCTTTGATATTAATGAAGTGAAGTTTCATTTGTGGTGCATCTTTGTGTTTATGTTTATATCTATATTCTATTGCATTCATGCATAAGTCTGGATCATTGGTTTCAAAGCGGTCTGCTCTTTCTTTTTTTTCTTTGCATCTCCCCAACGAGGTCAGGGTATAAGGAGGTAGGGCTTGAACTAGTTGAACCTTTACAAGACCAGCCTCACAAACCCTAACGGTATCCCATAGCAGAAAAAAAGAAAGATGAGGGAGTAGGAGATCCCTTCAAAATATTGCTCGAAGAAGCCCTCGAATGATAGAGGAACTCAATGATGGACAACTTTGCACAAATCCCTCAGTAGATGCCCACAAGAGACACATCTTTATCTAGAAACTACTCTGGAGGCACCACTCCCTTCAAGGTACAAATCAACTTTGGTATTCCTATATTTGGAGGCCAGGTAAATGTAGATCCCATATATAGATTGTTAAATCTATTAGAAGGGTATTTTTTTTGTTCATGATTTTTCCAATAGGGAAAATACTACTTTTGCACTCCTCAAAGTCACCCCCTATGTCAAAGACTGGTGGGAAGCATACTATGAGCAAAAGGACGAGAGGAAACTCTCACTATTTTTATCCACACCCACTTGGAACTATTTTCGAGATGGAATCAAGGAGTAGTATTACCTTGTCAAGAGCTATGAAGATAAGTACATAAAGTGGACCACATTACGGTAGGGAAGGAACCAAGACTTGCTAGAGTTCACAAATATTTTTCATACCCTTCGCACGAAATTGGGTATCAAGTATTTTGAGCAGAATCTTATACTCAAGTGTTGTGGTTGACTACACAACTACATCCAAGATAAGATGTTGTTATTAGAAATCTCCTTGCTTGGCCCCACCTATCGATATGTTGTAAATATCGAGCAAAAGTTAAAATATAATAAGTGAGACTTTAGATCTACAAATCTGAAGCAAATGAAAGGCACCCCAAAACTACAAAACAAATGACAAAGACAAGGTGGGGTGACCCAGTACAACCCATTGAGGATGCAAGAAAAGAACAACACCACGAAGAAGAAGGACACAAGGAAGTGGTGTGAGTTCCATAAGTGCCCCATTCGCAACAAAAGTGAGTATCAAGCCAAAAGTCACTGGTGGCCGAGTTGAAGGCTTCAGAATCAGATGCATGTTTCGACCCTGAGTCAAAACCCAACAAGGGGAATGAAAAAGGGAAGCAAATTATAGATGTGGAGCACAATACTACTATTTTCACCACCAAGATCCAAAATATTGAGCCCAAAGATCCATAGGAGGGGGAGTGTCTCTTCCACTCATAGATGTGGGTGAAAGGTTCACCATTGCAATTCATTTTTGAGAGTGGGATCCAAAAGAACCTCATTTCAGCAAAGGTCATGAAGTAGTTGGGCCTACTAACCATACCACACCTACAAGTATACACCATTAGTTGGCTTCACCAAGGACGATATCTTCATGTCAGCCAGCAGTGTCGCCTTCCATACAACATCAAGACCTTCACAAATGAGGTATTGTGTGATGTTGCTCCTCTTGAAGTTTGTGATGTATTATTAGGCCAACCATACTTATGGAAGCGTCATGTTGTATATGAGTCAAGGCCTCGCATTGTTATTATTTATTTGGATAATAAGTTATAAAGGGTACCATAGGTAGCCCCGCCTACCGCCATCTCTTTGATTTTTGCTAAGCAATGCAATAAGATCATCTCCCAAACTAGGAAATTTGTTTTCTTTCTGATTTGCTCTTAAAGTAAGGGGAAGATTGTAACCACACCCATGGCCACTAGGAAGGGTTCCTCCACATAGTAAAAGTATGTGGATACAGTCGTGGAAGAATACAGGGACATCTTCTCATCATCCATAACGTTACCCTTGCACTGCCAAGTCAAGCATTCGATCAATCTGACTCTCGGGTCATTTCTACCCAATGGGGGGAATATGTTGTCACTCCATTCTAGAAAATGAAGAGATCAAGTGGCAAATCTAGGATTTTTTACAAAAATGACACATCCGACCAAGTTCCTCACCTTGTGGGAGCCCGATTGTACTTGTGAGACTCTGCATTTATTATTTGGCACTAAAAAAAATCACTTTCAGGAACAAGTACCAAATCCCAATGATTTATGATCTTCTAGACCAACTCAATGGGGTTAAGTATTTTGGAAAGATCGATTTAAAGTCTGGCTATCACCAGGTTCCAATAGATCCCACAGATGTATGGAAGATTCCCTTTAAATCCAAGGAAGACATTTTTTAATGGTTGGTTACACCCTTCAGGTTGACAAATGACCCTACTACTTTTATGAGGGTAATGGATGCCATCTTTTGGTCCTTCACCAACTCATTCATCATTGTTTATCTAAACAACATCCACATCTTTAGCAAGAGTTGGGAAGAACACTTGCAACACATTTGACAAGTCTTTCAAACCCTTCAACATCACAAACTGTGCCAACTTGGAGAAATTCACCTTTGGCATGAGTCAGGTCCAATATCTGGTTTACATCATAGATGAGCATGGCGTGCATGTGGATCTAACTAAGATCCAAGTCTTTTAGGATTGGCCATCCCTACCACTCTAACAGAGCTTCGCATCTTTTTGGGCCTTGCAAATTTTTATTGGAGGTTTATGTTGGGATTCTCCCATATCACTTGGCCTTTGTGTAGGATTACCAAGGGTAGAGAGAAAGAAAAATTTCCTGGTCCGAGTCCCAACTAAAGGTGTTCTTTGAATTGAAGCATCGCTTCTGCTCTGCACCAATACTGACATTACCAGACCTACAATAGCCATTTGAAATAGAGACAGACACCTCTGACTATGTTGTTGTTGCATTCCTTACACAACACAGGCATCCAATGGCCTATCATAATGAGATACTTTCTGATACAATTTGGAAATAACCCACATATGATAAAAAGATGTATTCCATTGTGTAGGCTTGCCTGCAACGGAAGCATTACATTCTAGGGAAGGAGACAATCATCAATACCGATTACTGACCTCTTCAGTTTATAAAAACACAAGGAAAGTTGCAGAACAATCACCATTAGAAGTCGTATACATATCTGCAGCAATTCCACTTGAAAATTAAATACAAAAAGGGAAGACGCAATCACGTTGTAGACTACCTCAACCAGACCCCAGTTGCAACACTCACTACTGTTTTCAACTCCCGTGGCGACAAGATCTTTGGATGGCCACAACTATACGAAATTGATCCAGAGTTCACCTCCATATACCAGATGCTAGTAGATGCTGAGAAATTTCCTAATTTCCACCTCCAGGTCGCATTATTATGCTACCTCGGCCACCTTTGCGTTCTTTCAAGTGTGCGTGCCAAGTTGATATGGGAGGGGAACTACAGTCAAGTCGCAGGACACTTTGGTGTGGAGAAAACTCTGGTTGTACTACAAATGTATTGTTATTGGCCAAAACTCCAACAGAATATTAGGAAATATATCAAATCCTACACTATATGTGCCATTGCCAAGCCAACCATCAAGAAGCAAGGCATGTACACTCCTCTTCCTACTCCCATCCAGTCTTAGGAATCCATCTCTGTGGACTATATTTATGGCCTTCCTTTTACCAAGCATAGTAATGAATGTGTATTTGTGGTCACGGACAAATTTTCTAAGATGGTTATATTGGCAGCTTGCAAGAAGAGTATCACAACATAGGACATTGCCAAACTCTTTTTTGAACAAGTGTGGGTACATTTTCGGATCCTGTAGACCATTGTACCAGATCACGATAGCAAGTTCTTGAGCACATTCTGGTCAAGCCTCTAGACACTATTGGACACCAAGCTCAAAAAAGTTGATGGCCAACTGAAGGTCATCAATAGGATGATAGTGCACATACTTCACATGTAGAACTCTAAGCATCCATGAACCTGTGTATAAGGTCATGTATAAAGAGTTAGGACTTGAACTTGTTGAATCTTTACAAGACAAGCCTCGTAAATCGCAATGGATTCCCATGGCAGAAGAAAAGAAAGACAAGGGAGCAAGAGATCGCTTCAAAATATTGCTTGAAGAATACCTCAAGCGACCAAGGAATGCGATGATGAATAAATTTTCCCAGATCCTTCGGTGGATGCCCACAGGCGACACATCTTCATTCAGCAACCACTCTAGAGGCACCACTCTCTTCAAGGTACAAGTCAACTTTGATATTCCCATATTTGAACGCCAGATAGATGCATACATTGTAGATAGATGGTTAAATCTATTGGAAGGGTATTTTTCAGTTAATGATTATTCCAGTAGGGAAAAGTTTACTTTTTCACTCCTTAAAGCCACCCCCTATGTCAAGGATTGGTGGGAAGCCTACTGTGAGCAGAAGGACAAGAGGGAACCCTCACCGCTTTTAATCGCACCCACTTGGAAGTCTTTTAGAGATGCCATCAAGGAGAAATATTATCTTGTCAGGAGCTATGAAGATAAGTACATAAAGTGGACCACACTACAACAGGAAAGGGACCAAGACGTGCCAGAGTTCACAAATATTTTTCATACCCTTCACATGAAGTTGGGTATCAAGGATTATGAGAAAAATCTGGTACTCAAGTACCATGGTTGTTTGAACAAATACATCCAAGACAGCATCAAGTTCCTAGACATCTCATCACTTGGTGCTACCTACTGATACACTATCAATATCGAGTAGAAGTTAAAACAAAAGAAGCAAGACTTTGGATATGAAAATCTAAGTAAGGGAAAGGCATTCCCAAACCAAAAATAAAGCACAAACCAAAGGCGAGGTGACCAAGAACAACCAGTCAAAGATGAAAGAAAAGAACAACACCACGAAGATGAAGAAGGACACAGGGAAGTGGTATGAGTTCCATAAGATCCCCATTCACAACACAAGTGATTGTCGAGCCAAGAAGCCACTGGTGGTCAAGCTGAAGACTTCATAATTAGATGCATGTTTTGACTCGGAATCAGAACCTAACAAGGGGAATGACAAAGGGAAGCATATTATTGATGCGAAGCCCAGTGCTATTGTTGCCACCACTGAGATCCAAAAGATTAAGCCCAAAGATCTAGAGGCAGGGGAGCATCTTTTCCACTCACAAATGGGGGTGAAGGGTTCCCTGTAGCAATTAATTTTCAACAATGGGAGCCAAAAAAACCTTATTTCAATAGAGGTCATGAACTAGTTAGGTGTACCAACCACACCACACATATAGTCGTACACCATAAGATGGCTTTACCATGGATGAGATCTTGACATCAGCCAGAAGTTTCACCTTTCATACAACATCAAGCTCATCATGGATGAGGTATTGTGTGATGTTTCTCCTCTTGAAGTTTGTGATGTATTATTAGTCCAACCATAGTTGTGGAAGTGTCATGTTTTATATGAGTCGATAACTCACATAGTTATTATTTCTTTGGGTAATAAGTTAAATAGGATACTGGAGGTAGCCCCACCTACCCCCATCTCATTTATCTTTGCTAATAAATCCAGTAAGATCATCTCTGAGACTGGGAAATTTGTTTTCTTTATGGTTCACTCTCAAACATAGGGGAACATCATAGCCACATCCATGTCCCCCGGGAAGGGTTCCTCCATGCAATAGAAGTGGGTGGATACGATCATGGAAGAATATAGGGACATCTTCTTCATTGACATGTCTATTGGCTTTCATCCCCTAACAATCTCAAAGTGTTCTCAAAATGAGTGATTACTTGCTCTTTTGTAGCTAGG
>APFE030825492.1:83819-117687 GCA_000404065.3 Pinus taeda | reverse complement strand
CTCGCACCGCTCTGCTGCCCGAAATCACTGCAATTCCGCTCCTTTCGCCTATCACTCTCTCAGACTCTCTCTTGCAAGCTTTCAAATGCACAATGAGAGTGAAAGGAGGGCACATATCTTTTATAAACTTCATTTGAAAAAATTTCATCCATAAACCCACTTTATAAGGTTTCTTTTTGACACTTTTTTAAAAAACACTGATTTTGGTTTCCTTTATCCTGAATTTGACTTTTTGAGTGCTTTGACTTGATTCTTTTTGCAGGTAGATCATCTGAAGGACCTTGGCAAGGGGACTAGGGTTGCAGTTTGTCTGTTTGAAGACTTTGAAATTTCATCACTTATTTACAAAACTGAGAAAATGACCTTGGGCTTTAAAAACATAGTTTTTAAATCCAAGGTAAAAATTGACTGTACAAGATAAAAATATCGAAGAAACATGTTAACAAACCTCCCTCTGGCTTGTTGAGTACTCATGGATTTTCAGAGAGATGACCTTGCAGAGACAAATGACCAAAACCCTAGACCTAGGACTTTGACAATAAAACACATCAAGACAATTTTGAAAAACTGTAATCACTGATATGACCTGATCCAGTAAAGCCAAGAGGGGCATAAAGACCAGCTCCTCCATCAGGTTTATGGCATGCCTAATTGGATGCAAAATTTGACACTGATGAGACACCTACTAATGCAAAATGCAAAGAGCTTTTTGATCACTGATGGAGGGCTTTCAAGACCGACACTAACAGTCTATATGGACAACAACTAAGGTTTAGTGCCAAAGACATCACATCTAAAGGATGGCTTGCATGGGGTCCTATAACGGGCCATTGGAGTGTTATAATGGGCCAATAAGGGAATAGCACCATATGTGCTTGAATTGGGCTACAAAAAAATTATCATAAATGTGCAGAACTAGTAACATGGTGTGAAAATCTCATAAAGTGATGAATCCTGGGGTATTGGAGCATTGGGCATCCAGGGGTGTGTAAAACATATGGGAATTCATCCACCTGGTCCTTGCATATGTTAGAAAAATATTTCAAGTCTAAGGTTCCAACCCCAAACCTAGAGGAAGAGGATGTTAATCTCTTGACATTGAAATTTAAAGTGAAAAGAAATTCGAGCATCTGTGTAACAACCCAAGTTAAAAACTCATGTAAAACAAATATAAGACCACGATTGATGGGACACATATTCCAAGCTGAATGGTGGGAAAAACATCTTAGTGGGTGTTCATTTGGTTTATTATGGCTAAGGAGATTGACAAAGGAAAAGGGAAAGGCTTTGGAGAGAGAAAATGGCATTTTTGGCACATTTATTTATGAAAATAATGGAAATTAGGAGAAATGGGAGGTGAAAGGTCATAGGTTGCATGTGAGGAGGAAATTGAAGGAAAATAATGGAAAATGAATAAAATAGAGGCCTCATTGATAAAAAGGCTTCTAAGGATCATTGGGAGGGCTTGGTGAGTGAAGCTTGGTCAGTTTAGTTTTGGAGCTCTCTCTCTATTCTCTCTCTCTCTCTCTCTCTTTCTCACTCTTGGACACTTAGAGTTTTCTTGGAGCACTTTGGCATTGGATCAAGAAAGGAAAAGAAGGCAAGGGGAAGAAAAGATCAAGAAGAAGAAAGTAGGAGAAAATAGCTACAACAAGATTCTTCACAAGTATTGATTTGCATGTGTGATTTCCTTGCTATATTTGGAATACATGGTATTGCATGTGGTTCTATGTTGTTATGGCACGGGTTTTCTAGGTGTGACAATGTTTTCTCAGCCTAGCATTTCCATTTCCTGATAGCCTTGATGAGATGGGTTCTCATACTTTAGTTGAGTTGGATTTCTGGATGGATTCGAAGCTAAGTGGGGTGGATCTCCGAAATGAAAAACACATGGCCTAGTGATTGCTGGACCAAACTATGGATCATGGTAAAGCCATTGGCCTACTAACCTTTGAGCCAGACTGTGGGTTGTGATAAAGACAGGATTCTGTGCCTTAGTGGGCCTAAGAATATTTTCCAGTGAATGGCGGGATATATGGTAACACCAAGAGGTGGATTGCTCTCCATTGGGTCTAGTAGTTCTGAGATGGGACATATGGTAAAGCCTGGAGAGTGTCTCAGTGTATGGCCTAGTGATCCCTAGATTGGAATATAGATTATGATAAAGCTTGAGAGACTAGGAGGCACTCAAATTCCTCATGGTGTAGGTGGAGAACTCTGGTAGCATCCATGCTTGTTTGGTTCTCTTTGGTTGGTTAGGAGTCCCACATTCATGCTTAGAATATGGCATGGAGGTGATTGGCTGAAGAGACACTTGGCTCAGCCAATCTATAGTCGGGTGGAATGTGGTAGTCACATCCCCAGTTGGTTTCTGCATTCATTAATGAGAAATTCATTCCCTTGGTTCTCATGTGTAAATGTACTAGTTTATATGTGGATTTTATGGTTGATGTATTTATGGTATTTATGTTATTACTATGATGGTTATGTATATGTTTTATGACAACAATTACGTATGGCTCTTATCATGTTTTTACTTGTAATTGAATGGACAATTTATCTATGACCTAATAGATGATAATGCAGCATAATGACATGAGGGAACAATGGTTCTTAGTGACTCTTAGATAAGTATGAGATACCTATGCTTAATTCTATTGTTTACACCTGTAGATTACATGTTGGTGATATGTTTGACGAAATTCCTATCATGGCTAGTAGAGGTTTGGTTAAGGGATTGTTTAACTAATTGCTTTTGAATCATTATTTCCCTGTTATCTTACTTCTCTTAATATGCCATTCCATTCTAGCTAGTGACCTAGGCTTTGGGCCTAAAAATGTGGCTCAAATCCTGAGGATGATGACACAGAATTGGAAAAATTGATCCCTAGATAATGGAATTCAGGCTTGTGAGAGCGTCTAGAGGTCCCTAGATGTTGGCATGCCCATAGCATGAGAGTGTCCAGAGGGAAAATGATCAGAAGTTTTAGTGGAACCTAGGGGCAAGCTGCTTGAAGTGTTGCCATGGTTCTTAGAGGTCCTGTAGCTAATGTGGAAGGTTTGTGTGTTGTGTTTCCATCGATTCCAATTCCTTAAGGTCACATAGGAGGTTGAATCCAACCATAGTAGCCTCTCATCACATGTTTACCCCGGTTGGCCGGTTACTTGGGTAGAAGTGGGAGCAGGGTGTTATAGAGTGGTATGGGACCCAAGTTCACCCCTTGAACTGGATGGGTGGTGTGTTGGTCATGTGTTCATGTCGGTTGCATATGTGTTCCTTATGCTTGTAGTCCATGTTCTTGTTTCATTTGCATGGTGTTGATCATGTTTGTAGTGATGTATCCATGTGAAGGTTGATGGTGTTGTTGTGGGATGTGTCGTCATGAGTGTATTGTTGCATATGCATTTTTTATGCATGTTGGTGTATATATGCATGCATTGTCATGGTTATGGTTATGCATGTATGGTAGGTTATATATGCATTGTGAGGTCATTGTATACAATTAGGTATTCATGATGATATTAGTATGTTATGATGCTAATGTGTTGGCTGAGATAGAGAAGGAGATGTAGATCATTAAAGTGAAGTTGCAACATTGGACCTTGAGGCAAGAGCATATTGTCATACAAGTTTGTATGTTGGGAATGTAGGTATGTTAGTTAATGGATTGTTATATGCATTAGAGTTATATACAATAGGTTTATGTACATTTATATTGATGTTATGGTTACATACATGATAGATGTTTGTTGATTAGTATAGTCATATTCATATGTGTTGGATAGTCATGAATGATAGTAACCTATGGTGGTATGCATTGCTATTTTTGTTTTATGTTAGATAACTTGATGATTATGTTTTATGTTGATGAGTATGTTATATGTTAACTTGGTGTTTTTATATGATAGTTAGCTTGATGATTAGGTTATATGTTGTTGATGAGCATGATATATACTTTGTTGTTGTTATATTATAGTAACTTGATTATTAGGGTTATTACGTTAAGATCTTGATGTTATATGTATCATACTAAGTCGGATTAGTCTATGCAAAAGGTTAAGGTTACAACATTCATGTATGAGTTAATATGTTATGATATTATGTCATACTGATCTAAGTCTGAGTGTGCATATGTGATTATTATGTATGAATGATAATTGTTTATGAATTTATGATGTGAACATGTTAGTTAGTGACTACTACATATATCATGGTCTTATTTGTGTTTGAATTGATGTGTTCTGAAGTTATATATTTCTAACTAGATTGATTGAGAAGACACGATAACCTCCCGAGAGATACATTAAGGTATGAGCTTGCTTATGTCATATACTTTAGTGCTTGACTATTTGACTATATTGTTAATTTGGTGTGTGAGTGTTTGGTGTCTATTATGTTGTCTATCTATTGTTTGAATGTTTGGTTACTTGAATGATATGAGTATGTGTCTACAATAGTTCTTTCCGAAATGATATCGTTTTAAGATGGTTGTACTAATACATATGTGTTGAGATAACTGACATGTACTTGAGTATAAGTAGGTGATAGCTGTAGCATTATGTTTGATGACTATAAGTTGACTATGGATTATGACATGATTGTTAGTCTTGGTAAATGTTGATTTCAAACTGATAGATATGATTCTCTACATAGTTCGAACAAGTGGTTGACATATGTGAACAGTTGCACGAAACATGCTTGGGATTAACACGACAAGATAACAATTGGTGTGTTTATATAACTAACAGTTGGATGATGTGACAATACATAGTGAGCCTCAATTGCAACAAGGTAAAAAGGTTAAAGAAAGGAATTGGGAAAGAATCCCTTTGGCTATGTTTGGAAACCCAAACTACAAATGAATGAGGGATTTTCATATAAGAAGTCTTCTTAACCTTGATTTCGTCTGACATTATGTGGATATGTGCTATAGTCATGAACATGTATTTGATAGGTATATCATGTAGTTTCCAGTTATGGATGGATTTGTCAATGGAATTGGGGCCCCTTGAGAGATGGCATGGACATGTTCAGTTACAAGATAATGTGCTTGGAAAAACAAGGTAAGGTAACTAGTATGTTGTTATGTTTATTTATGCATTGACAATTACGCATTCATGGAAATATGATGCAAGTAATTGCATGGAAAAGAGACTACCATGAAATCTCGAAGAAGGCTCAGGTTGAACTTTCCCTTGGAAGCACTTGGAACCATGGGGATTGAGTCATGGTGTTTGCTGCTAGTCTTGTGCTTTTGGTATTTTGTGATTTTTTGTGCTTGATTGCGACATTGTTTATTTCTTGTGTATGACCATACCACTTTGTTGCGGTGTTGTATTGTTATTAATTTTCATGATTTTCTTCTTGTTTGTTTCTTGTCTTGCCTTTATTGTTTTGAGAGTCTTGGGAATTGGTTGGGAAAGAGGAAAGTTAATTTATTTCAAGAAGAGTTGGATGAAACCCAATAGGTAAGGTAAGACCTGGGTGAAGCTCAGTGCATGAGTAAGGGTAGTTGAAAGCAAGAGTATGATAACCAATTGGACTGGTTGGATCCATTGGTGTAAATGGACGATGGCAGGATAGTCATGGGAAGGGTAATCAAGAAAGGTAAGGTGAATGGATTTGAGGCACCAAATGCCTTGTCTATGTTGGGAATAGTTGTTCTCAATGTTGTGCATGATGTGCATGGATAAAGGGAGTTATCTTAACCTTGACCTTATGATATTTGGTAATTATGTTATGATCATGATTATGATGATGTTTGTATATGTATACATGTATGTTGTGTCTAACAGGGTCATCATGGATCATGGTGGTTTAATGCTAATGTTTATATGTATATGTGTGTGTGTGTATGCATACAATTGTTTGACAGGATCATAATGGTTTATACTAATGTTTATATATATGTATGTATCGATGTATCTATGCCACCATCCGACAGGGTCATCAGGGATAATTCTTGTGGAAGAATGATTGCTTATGTAGGTGAATTACATGAAGAGGTTCCTATTTTATGAGGAATCATGTGGAAAGAGTATTCATAACAAATATATGAGGTGAGTATCATGTGGATATGAATTGATATTGTATGCTTGTATTATGAATATGTTTATGTTATGGTAGGTAATGTTGAAGGATACATCAACAAAATGAAAGTATGTGGTCCATGGCATGCTAGGATAAGCATGGATGGCAGAGAAACACTAGAATCAAGGTTGCCTAGTAGAGATAGTGTGGTTTTGGATGTGCATTACTATAATTGTGCATATGTTTTATATGTTGTACATGTTGCATCGGTGATGTTGTGTGCATGCCGTGTTGTGTATATATAATGTGTGTGCATGTTATTTATGAAATGTTATTTACAAAGTGGTACATATAGTGTTGTGTGAATATTGCATATGTAGTGCTAGGTATAGATGGTGCTATGTACATATTGGATATGTATTACTGTGTACATAGGGTGCTCTTTACATGATGTATATGCAATGATATGTACATACTATGTTGTGTGCATGTTGTACATGTCGTTCTATGTACATATGGTGTTGTTTGCATGATTTTACAAGTGTTGTTGTGAGCGTGTGGTGCCATGTACATGTTGCACATATGGTGCTGTGTGTAGGCGGTGCTCTGTAAATGTGGTGTCATGTACAAGTCATGCATGTGGTGTTGTGTACACATTGTATAGGTGGTACGTTGTACATGTGTCATTGTGTACACATTGTGCAGGTGGTGCTGTGCACATGTGATGCTGTGCACATGTTATGCAGGTGGTGTTGTGTACAGGTGGTACTGTGTACATGTTATACATATGGTATTGGTGTACATGTGGTATTGTGTGCATGTCATACACGCTATGTTGTGGGCACACAATACTATGTATGTGCATTATGTAATCATGGTATTGTGACATTTTTATTCATTGTGTTGTACTCTATGTACTGGTGTACATGTGGTATTGTGTGCATGTCATACACGCTATGTTGTGAGCACACAATACTATGTATGTGCATTATGTAATCATGGTATCGTGACATTTTTATTCATTGTGTTGTACTCTATGCACATATATGTGTTGTGTCGCACATCAGGTGTAGGTGTATGTATTGTGTGGTGGTGTAAAACGGATGTAGACATATGTATTGTGTTGTGTTGTACATCAGGTGTAGGTGTATGCATTATGTGGTGTTCTACATTGGGTATAGATGTATTGTGTTGTGTTTTACACTGAGTGTAGGTGTATGTATTGTAGGGTGGTGTACAACAGATGTAGATGTATGTATTGTGTTGTGTTGTACATCGAGTGTAGGTGTATGCATTGTGTGGTGTTGTACATCGGGAATAGATGTACTTTGTTGTGTTGTACACTAGGTGTAGGTGTATGTGTGGTATGTTAGGTGTAGGTGCATGCATTTCATGGTGTTGTATGTCGTGTGTGGTTGTGTGTGTGTGATGCACACTATGTGTATGTGCACATGGTTGAGGAGAAGGCACTGGGTGTTTTTCGAGTGCAGAAACCAATCTGGTGTGCATACATAATAAGGACAAAGGTAGAAGCTAAGGATTGATTAAAGGATAAGTATCTGCATTTTATTTCAGTTTTATTATGCATATGATTTATGGTTATGGTCTATTATGATTACATGTGATCTATGATTCTGATTTATGATGGTTACATGTGATTTATGATTTTGATCTATTATGGTTGTGTTTGATCTAACCTAATGTGATATGTTTATACATAATGATTTAGTCAAAGAAGCGAACATAATTGTAAATGTATCTTATTGACAGGCTATCAATGAGGTATGGTTTGAATTTATTTCGATTTATTTTGAATTTAATGGAAATTATGTGCTTGATACAAGAAAGCATGAAATTCCCAGTTGGGTAGTTGAAATTGACGGCAAGAATTAGCAACAACAACAAAAGAAATTGGAACATGCAGTAGAATCCTAGTAAAGCATTTAGGAGCAAGGCCATTGTGGGACATTGGTACCCAATAGTGTCCATTTATTTCCATGAGCATGTTATGATCGATATGACGGTTTTAAGGCATAGATATGCCTTGGTTTTTGTATCTTTCAATGCGAGGAAGGCTTTCTAAGGGATGGACTACTCAGGATGGGGGTGCCAACAGAACTTAGAAGGTGTGTGGCTACACGAAAGGGGTTGACCTGATTTCCTAAGGGATTGTGTAGAAGAGAAGGGAGGGTCGGGGATATATTTTTTTTGGTCATTAGAATTTCCATATGGAATCAAATGCACATTGGGAGTGTGCCCTGTAACAATGAGCCAATAACTATTAATTGAGAGGAAAAGTGGTGAAAGATTATAGTGCTACATATTGGATGCAGATTTGACCTTGCAATGGATTTTGGACTTCCTGGGAAGGAGGTGAATCCTGGTATTACTTTGACGGTGGAGGTGTGAGTCTCTAGATTCCCTTGTTGTGGATGCAAGAATCATATCTTTTTTATTTATTGGAGGAGAAAATGTGCATATGTGTATATCATTATAAATATTGTATCAAGCTAGATTTATAAAGCTCCATAGACAGTATGATTATTTGCTGGGTGAAGCAAATGTGTATGTGTGTATATGTGGTTATTATTGTAAATACCGTAATGACCCGTGTTATAAAGCTCCAATAAAAGGTATGTTTGTCGTGTTTTAGCATATGGTCATTGTAAATATTACAACCAGCTATGTTATAAAGGTCCATGGGTAGTATGTTTTGTTTTCAATGGTCTTTTTGGTTATAGGTGTCATTGAACGTTGAGGACGGTGTTCCCAAAGGGGAAGGGTTTTGTAACAACCTAGGTTAAAAACTCATGTAAAAAAAAATATAAGACCATGGTTGATGGGACACATATTCCAAGCTGAATGGTGGGAAAAACATCTTAGTAGGTGTTCATTTGATTTATATGGCTAAGGAAATTGGCAAAGGCAATGACAAAGGCTTTGGAAAGGAAAAATGCCATTTTTGGCATATTTATTTATGAAAATAATGGAAATTAGAAGAAAAGGGAGGTGAAAGGTCACAAGTTGCATGTGAGGAAGAAATTAAAGGAAAATAATGGAAAATGAAGAAAATAGAAGCCTCATTGATAAAAAGGCTTCCGAGGATCAGTGGGAAGGCTTGGTGAGTGAAGCTTGGTCAGTTCACTTTTGGAGCTCTCTTTCTATTCTCTCTCTCTCTCTCACTCTTTGACACTTAGAGTTTTCTTGGATCACTTGGGCATTGGATCAAGAGAGGCAAAGAAGGCAATAGGAAGCAAATATTAAGCAAGGGAAATAAAGATCAAGCATATACAACATGATTCTTTGCAAGTATTGATTTACATGTGTGATTTCCTTGCTATATTTGGCATGCATGGTATTACATGCGGTTCTTTGCTATTATGGCATGGGTTTTTCCAGGCATGACAATGTTTTCTCAGCCTAGCCTGGTCATCTCCTAATAGGCTTGATAAGATGGGTTCTCATACTTCGGTTGAGCTAGATATCCAGATGGATTCGATGCTTAGTGGGGTGGATCTTTGAAATGAAAAACACATGGCATAGTGATCCCTCGACTGAAATGTGGATCACAGTAAAGCCACTGGCCTAGTAACCCCTGAGCTAGACTATGGGTTGCAATAAGTACACGATTGTATTCCCGAGTGGGCCTAGGAATCCTTGTCGGTGAATGGCGAGATATATGATAAAGCCCAGAGGTGGATTTCTCTTCGTTGGACTTAGGAGTCCCAGGATGGGATGTATGGTAAATCCTAGAGAGTGGGTCTTGGTGTAAGGCCTAGTGATCCCTGGATAGGACTGTGTATTACAGTAAAGCTTAAGAAACTAGGAAGTACTCAAATTCCTCATAGTGTAGGTGGAGAACTCAAGTAGCATCCATGCTTGTTTGGTTCTTTTTGGTTGGTTATGAGTCCCACATTCATTCTTGGAATATGGCATGAGGGTGATTGGCTGAAGAGAGACTTAGCTCAGCAAATATATGGTTGGGTGGAACGTGGTAGTCCCATCCCTAGTTGGTTTCTGCATTCATTAATGATAAATTCATTCCCTTGGTTCTCATGTGAAAATTCACTGGTTTATATGTGGATTTTATGGCTGATGTATTTATGGTTTTTTTGTTATTACTATGTTGGTTATTTATATGTTTTATGACAACAACTATGTATGACTCTGTTGATGCCTCGAAAATCGCTGCATCAACATTGGGGAAAACCACCCGGTCCAAACCTTAAAGGCAGCGCCTTTTCCATTTGGTGTGGTGGCTCCGACTGGATATAATGGGACCATTTTCCCAATGATTTGTGAATAGGATGGATAAGTGATCGGTTTCTATTATCTAATGATAATGATGCATAATTTATTCTAAAATGCAGAATAATAAACAACTAATCTATCCTGGGAAATTTCAACTTTAGTGCAACTTTTGATAATTCTTATTTACAAATAGGCATATAGGTGACTCCATTTATAAATAAAAACATTCCTTCATATGATAATTAGTTTGTTCAAGTAGTTGAACAAACTAATAATTAAAACAATATTACACTATTCTTCATATATCATTGACGTAAATATGATTGAAAGAATAACATTCCTTAAACATTCAATAGTGATAAGTAAAATGACAGTTGTTAAAACACATACATATATCAAATGATAGCAAGATTGAGTAAATGATGATTCATATAAAAGAATGGAGAAAAGACATAGATAATAGTACCATATGTAATTTGAATCCATTCCGACATCAATCATATTTAGATTCCGTCTTCTAACTTAGAAATACTCTCACAAAAAGTAATAGTGCATATCTCATCAAAGTATTCTTCATCAAAATTCAAAATATAGGTCTAGTGTTCATAAAAAAATATATATCGGAAGCACAATAGTGCAACATCTGATCCAAGTTTTGATACAAAAATTGAGGACCCTTTCTAAAGACATGAAAGGGTCTATAAATACTATCTAATATAACTAACTATGAAATAAAAATGCTATGAGGTGGTATGACCAAATCATGAAAATCTCTTTGAAATAGGCATGCTTGCAGTTGGTAAAATGATTCACTATTATAGCTAGCATTTGTTGCAATTCTGGGGGGTGACTCAGACGTGAATACAGTTGGGCTGAATATGTAGCATCATGAATTTCATGAATCATATAACCGATTAAACCAGTTAAACATTTCAGTGCTGCCTTTTGACTATGCGGTTTAACTAAGAAGAACCAAAAGGTGTCCCTTGTTAAACTTTGGATGCCTGCGATTAATCTCTCTTTCTTTTCTAAATCCTACTTGCATGACTGCTCCAATGCTTTAGCTGATGGTAATTTACTTGGAGTGCATTCTGAAATAAAATTAGACAGATAAAGAGTATCATTAATTAATTCAATCAAATTACCAGTCGCTGATCTACATCTTGAAGTTTCCCTTTTTGCCTTCATCAATTGGGATTTCCATTCTAGGAAAAGAATTTCCTTGTGTGATTCTAGAATTTGAGGCAGATTTGTGGCTTGCCCTTCACTGGTTTCTTACCAAGCAAGAAAGCTTGTCAATGTCTCATCGACTTGCTCCAAATTTTTCCTTGCGTCAACTGATTTGTCAATCATTGATGAAGAAATTTTACAAAGGGGCTCAACAAGAGAAATATTATGACATAGTAAATTTAACTGTTTAATCAATGCCTTATTGATTTGGAGAGCTTCGAATCTGAAATTTGCTGCTTGAGGAAAACTTTTAAACTTTTCTATTTGTTGTGATAGCTGAGCGATTTGCTCATCTTTCGTTTTGCTCAATTGTTCGTTCATTGACTTCAGCTTGGCCAATGCCAAGGATTTATTATATATATATCTATATCTATATATATATAATATATATATTTGTACTATACTTTGGTCTATTCTCTACTTCTCCTTGAGCAATTTCTCATTTAGCTGGTTATTTGATTGCTGTTGCGCTGCTAACTGCTATTATAATTGCTCTATTCTCTGTTGTCTTTCGGATACCTGTGCTTCCAGTGAAACAATTGTCTGAATTTTTACTTTCAGTAAATTGCTAACTTCTGATGCTTTATCCATAGTAGTTGCCAAGTATGCCTTGACATATTGGGAGAGTTTTGTAAGATCTTCGTAAGGATTAATTTATTCTCTCCATACCACATTAGCCATTTCTGTTTGTGCGGGTAAAAGAGAAGATTGATCAAACTTTCTCTTTTTCCTTTGTCTTTTTACTACAGCCTTATGCTTAGGGCTGTATAAGACATCTAAAGTTGGTATTTCTTCTACATGTAGGATGATTTCATCAGATGGATTTTCTAGAATTATCTCCATATCTTTTTGAGTGATGGGTGGGCCGCTGGTTCCTTCAATTGGAACCGTATTAGTTGCTGTTTTGTGACCAGTTGTCACTTCAGGTGTGCTGAATCCCTGCAAGGTCTCAGTATTTCTTATTATGGAATCGAACTGTTGCCATTCTTTAAGAAGCTTGGGATCAATTTTAGTATCTGTATCCATAAGTTGGCTATACTTTCCATGTTCTTGTTCCCATTGCTATTCCTGTTCCTGTTGCTGTTTGAAGATCTTTTCCACGTCAGAGGTCTTATCAGTAACTATTTGTTCAGCGTGACTAGATGACTGGACTATAGTAGCTGTGACTAAGAGGTCTAAAGGTAGAGTTTGCAACCTCTGTTCTCTAAGCCTATTAAACACTTATAATCCCTCATCTTGATATTTTATTCTGGCCAATGATTTAACTTGAAATAAATATTCGTCTGAGGAAAATAGATCATCAAAATCATCCTTTTCATGATCGAACTTTGTAAGTTTAACTTGCTCAAGAACATTATAGGAAACTTTCCTTGGATCATATTGTCTATTGGGAATTGTTGCAAGATTCAACATTTGTATTTTTCTACCTCCTTTTCTGCATGTTTGTAATCATGAAGAGTGAAAACACCACATCTTAAAGGGAATGGTGGCCATGCTTGTTTCTTTGAATTTTTAAGGGTTTTGGATGTCCCATCTACTGTTATTTGATAACCCAGTTCCTGAGCTAACAGTTTATCAGGTACATACAGAGGAAGGACATGGGGTTTTGTAAGGCTACCAAAAAGCCTTATATAAGTGAATTTTTTTTCCCCAAACCAACTGCCTACCGCTGTCAAATCTGTTTCTACTTCTGGGGATATCTTGGGAGAAGGCTTATCAAAAATGGAGTAATAAATAGGCACAATAAAGCTGTTGCAGATTTTATACAAATGATTTTTGTAATTAGCCTTCCATAACTGATCATGATAGATATGGATTGGTTTAGGGTCTGTGGGGGTCCATCTCCATCGGAGCAATGAAAATTCAGAATTGAAACAAACAATATCCATAATGAATGCACTATAATAGAATGGGGGAATGGTCCTAGTAGTTTGGTATGCATTTGCTCTGTATTCTAGGATTGCTGTGGCTAATTTGTCAGATAAAATATTGGCCCAATCCATCACATAGACATTGATTGCTGCCTCCATCAGAGGGACCATTTCTATAGTAAACTTAACAGAGTCATGTATTCCCCACATCCTACACATCATAGCTTCAGCATGATGGTAAGGAGAAGCCAATGAGTCTACAGAGTACTTACCCGATGATTCGTGCTTGTGCTTCTTGGAAAAATGTCTCCATTTCTTAATCAGGGTTAATTCTGGCTCGTTTGCTTTTGTGAACACTTCAAGGAAGGCTTTATTATACTGCTTTTCAGGTTTTGGTAAGTGATACATTTTCCTTACATTATTCGGCTGAAATGAGCTGAACACTCTCCCGTCATTTGTGCAAAAGGTTCTATTTGTGACTGGAATTTTTTCCACCACCCATCTCATGACATCAGTATATGGGAGGAATTTAGCTCGTGCAGTGATTCTGTGAAGAAAGGAGCATGCCAACTCTTTAAGAGTTCCTTCAGAATTATCAGTTGAATCAGCCGTGGCCTCTTCTAATAGTGCTTCAGGTTCTTCCATTTCAATTAGATTATAGATACTTTCCCAGCTAGTGTTTCCTAGTCCGAGACATGTCGTGTCTGATATTAATCCCTTTTTGCTTGGTTCGGGATCTTTGGCTAGCTGGGCTGCCGCTACAGGAGATGCTGCTACGGATTTCTTTGATTTATTTCCCATTTTGCTTCAGATTTCTGTTTTTAGCGGAATTCTGCACAAGCGATTGAAAAACCGTGATACAGAGAAATGCTGCAACAGACCAATATGATAATGAAAAAGAGTTATGTCGATTAGTAAGTGGTAATTGAATATAGTTAAAGGTTGCCTGCAGTGAAATCTAAAGAAAAGATCTACCCTTAACTACTTCATTGAATAGCCGTTTAACCTGTCAATCATGGTAAAGAAGGTTTTAAATGCCCATCATGTTGCTTATATGCCGAATGATTAATTGGAGCATGCCTTAGATTTGTTTGATGGATGATCAATGATAAATCACAAATCTATGATTTGGAACATCAAGGGAAAGGCTTTAACACTTGCTTTGAATATCTCTAATCTATGAAAGGTGATATAATGCACGCAAACCAATATATCTTCGAGATTCATGCCTAATAAATATATCACAATCGGGAAATGGACTTAGGATTTATTGTTTTGTCAATGTGATTTCGTCGTTGCTGATTGCGATATGATTTATCGCATCAGAGGATTTGAGCCTGCCTTCGTTTATGTATTGGTTTGTTGTTGTCATCGCCGATTTGCCAATTGCGATGTGCTTTATCGCATCGGAGGATTTAGGGGGTTCCATTATATTATGCTTGGAATTTGGCTTTTTCGATCTCTAATTGCAATTGCCTTTTCGGATCGGAGAGAATGGATGAGACTTTACGTGTGTTTCCTTTGTTATTGCGATATGCGATCTTCCGATCGCTTTATCGCAATAACGAAGAGTTTTATAATATATATATATATTTTAAAGACACACTTTTATTTCCGTTCAAAAGCCTTTTAAAATGATTCGTTTACCTAAGGCCTTCTAATAAGGGTTTTCTTATGATGGTTTAGTACCAATTTTATTTATGGACACACAAATCTTATTAAAGGGACCCATTTCTTATTTAAATCTTATATAAATATATTTTAAGAAATGGGGGGTTGTTGTTTAGCACAACAATTGGCAATTCACTGGTAGAAATAGTTATCTTTGAGAAAGTAATATAATACTTTAACTTTCTTAATCTGAAAACCTTAATTGATAGAGAAAATCTAATATAACTAGATAATCATAGATTCTAAACGTAATGATAACTATTTTTGCTACTTATTTCTCTTCTTAAAATTAAATACATTCTAAGTTTTAAATAGACCTTAATTGGTTGATAATGATAAAACAAAAGAATTTTCCAACTTAGCTTTTCTAATGACTCATTTGTCATAGATAGAGCCTCTGCTGCTAGCAAACGTCTATAGTCTCAGCAGGGTTACTTTTTAACCATTTGATCATTCATTGTTCCATCCATTTCAGAGTATAATTAAAAAGAATGAATCCAAAAGATACGTTTCCATATTTTTTTTATTGCATTTTTATTTTTTTTCTTATTTTTTAAGATAAAAATCCATTGTCCTCGTTTGGCGGCCAGTTGTTGACAATGCCATTCACTAGTTGTAATTTAACTGAACAAGCTGGCTCTTGATGAGACCCCTTGTCTTATAATTATAAGCCATTACCCTGTTTTGGTATGCAAAGTTGGTAATGCCAGTTAAACTATTCCCCTATGATCATGGTAAGCAGGCTTGTAGTAAGACCCCTTATCTTTTATATCAAATATATTTTAGAATTACACTCTGAGTAATTATAAACTTTGATGGATGGGATGCACAATTTTCTCCTTAAGAGAATATGGATGACAGAATAAGAGTTGAAGATGCTAAGATTGAACCAATATTTGTTTTGTATTGATAACCGTTTTTAGGCTTCTAAAACTTTAGAATGATTTACAATATTTCTAAGTTTTGAGAAGATTTCACAAAAATAAAATGAGGTTTTCAGAATCTAGTTATACCTAATTTCCTATAATCTTGTTTTTTCCCTTAAGGCTTCCATTTCTTAAAAGTACATATTAAAAGTATTTTCTTTTGAGTATCTTTTTCATAATAGTAAAGGCCAACGGAAGGCTTTTCACAACTTTATTTCCTAGGATTTTAAACAAACTAATTTATTCACACAAATCCTGCTGAAAATTGAATATTTACAAAGGGAGAAGGGGTTACCTCCTCAATTGAAGAATTTTTTCAAGATAAGGCCGTTGATAGGAAGAGAATCTCTCTTTCTTGATAGATCTTGCAATATGAATGTAGAAGGGCCCATCTTCTCGCTGATTTGGAATGGTCCAAGCCACATTTTCTGGAACTTAGTGTGTTTTCCTTTATCCTCATGGGCTTTGTCCCACTTCAAAACTAGATCACCAACTTGTAAATGTTTTAAGCCGGTTGAAGTTGCATCAAAAGATGACTTAATAATTTGCTGATGTTTCACATGTACAATTCGGGCTTTCTCCCTTTCTTCTTCTAGTTTCAGGATCTGATCATGTCTCACTTGAATGGAAGATGAGGGAGTTTCTTGAATAAACTGCACTAAAGCTAGTGATGGAAGTACTAAATTTGCTGGTATGACAGCTTCCTTTCCATACATTAGATTAAATGGAGAAGTGCCTATAGAAGCTTTATGTGTTATTCGGTTGGCCCACAGTGCAAATATTAAAGACTTATGCCAGTTTTTATGATTCTATTCTATGGTTCTCTTAATGATTTTGATAAGATTTTTATTGGTGGATTCTACTAAACCATTACCCTGAGGGTAGTAGCTTGCAGAATATTTCAATTTAAATCCCCTTTTGATAGAAAATTCAAATATAGAATTTCCAAAGAAGTAAGATGCATTATAAAAAATAAGAGCGTTTGGGACACCAAACTTGGTAATGATGAAATGATCTATGAATTCAATGATTGACTTAGAGTTTGATGTCTTCAAAGGAATTGCTTCAACCCACTTAGTAAAGTAATCAGTGGCTGTAAGAATATACTTATGTTGTTCGAACAAATGTGGAATGATTTCTCCAATGATATCCAATCCCTATTGTTTAAAAGGCTGTTCAATGTTGACTAGTTGCAAAGGGAAAGTTGACTTCCTTTGTCTTCCACTAGCAGTTTGACAACTTTGGCATTTCCTTACATATTCATGAGTATCTCTGAACAAGGTAGGCTAGTAATACCCAACATGAATGATTTTGTGAGCTGTTGTATCAGCTCCAAAATGTCCTCCTGCTGGTCCATCATGTAGCTCCTGCAAGACCTTTTGCGTTTCAGGTTTTTCTAAGCATGTTAAAAAAATTGAATCATAATTTTGTCTAAACAATACATCATCTATAATTATGAAGTTTTTTTCTTTCAGTAGTATTTCACATTTGTTTTTATAAGAAATATTAGAAGGAGCATATCCATTTTTCAAATAGAAAATCAAATCTGCATATTAGGATTCAGGATTAGTGGTACTTATCTGATTGATTGCTTCAGTATCTTTTGTACCTTCAGGTTCCTGGATATTAGAAGCTCCCGCTAACAACCTACAAAAATCTTGGCCTTTGACAATCTTTGCTCGTTTGATTTCCAAGTCATATTCTTGTAATGATGTGACCCAATTTGCTCTCTTTTCTCCTAACTCCCTTTGAACTAGTAACTGTCTTACGGCTAAAAAAGGGACTATAACTTTTGTGTGAGCTTTTAAGACAAAGGTTCTATAGTGTTTAATGGCTTTGTATACAACAAAGGCTCGTTTTTCAACTTCTGAGTAATTAAGTTTAGCACCTTGGAGGTTTGAACTATAAAATGAGATTGGTGCTTCCAAGTTTTGATTGTTAATTTGCATCAGCACTGTTGCGTAAGATGTATCAGATGCAAGAGTATATAACATGAAATGATTTGAGAAATTAGGGTGCTTAAAGCAGGGACATTTATGATTGATTGTTTGATAGAATCAAACGCCACTTTTTCTATGACCCCCCATTTAAACACTGAATTTTTCTTAATCATAATTTGTAATTGTAGAACAATTTGTGAAAAATCTAGTACAAAACTTTTTACAATGTTAATTTGACCTAAAAAAGATTGCATGGATTTTTTATTATGAGGGAATGGAATATCAACAATTTCTTTGATTCGATCTGGATCAATATAAATACCATTCTTTGAAACAATGAAGCCCAAGAGTTTACCTTGGTCAAGAGCGAAAAATGATTTCTTAGGATTGAGTGAAATACCATACCTTTTGCAGCATTCAAATATTTGTTTCATATCATGAAAATGATTTGATCTTTTCTTAGAGAACATAGTAATGTCATCTAAATAGAAAACTACTGATTTGTTGTTCAGTCCTTTGAATGCTATGTCCATCGCTCTTTGGAACGTAGCTCTAGCATTAATTAACCTGAAAGGAATTTTTTGGTAGGCATAAGTTCCTCACTTAGTTCTGAAAGTAGTTTAAGTCTGTCATCAGGATGTACCAAAATTTGATTATACCCTGAAAAACCGTCTAAGAAGGAAATCAGCTCAGAACTAGCTACTAAATGTAGAGTTTGCTCCATTGTCGGTCGAGGGAAGTTATCCTTTTGACTTGCTTTGTTAAGATTTCTAAAATCAATACAAATTCTGATATCACCACTTTTCTTCCTTACTGGCACCATATTGGATATCCAATTTGAATGTCTAACAGGAAAAATTATCTTAGCTTTCAAGAGTTTGTCTAATTCAGTTTTTATTTGACTCTCTAAGTTAGGATGAATCTTTCTTAATTTCTATTGTACTAGTTTTTGTTCGGAAAGCATTGGAATCTTATGCTGTATGATAGATGTATCATATTTTTTCAAATCATCATATTTCCAAGCGAAGATATTTTTATATTTATGCAATAATCTAAGGAATGCAATTCTTTCTTCTGAAGAAAGTCCTAATCCAAAATTGTTGTTTTGTGGATTTTCCTCAGTACCAAGGTTTATCAATTCAAATCTCAAAGTAGAACTTTAGAGCTTTGAATTAGTAACCTGTTTAAACCTGTCTTTGATGTCATAAAGATCTTCAAGCTTGACCACTAGTTTAGGTTTTGAGTTTTCTTCAAACTTTTCCTTCGTTTAAAGGTCATGGTCACTTTCATCAATAATTTGATCATCATATGACTTGTTAGAAGTTAAGAAATTTAAAATGTCATCATCATGATTGAACACTCACTAGTTAGTAACATTATCAGGAATTGATGGTCTAAAAATTAACTCTACTGAGAATCTATCGGGACTGTAATTTTCAGATGGAAGGATCTTGGAAGCTACATTAGCTAGTAGATTTGCTACTACATTCTGGGATCTAGGGATGGGAGAATTATTGAATGCCAAAAATTGAAATATTAGGTCCTGTACCAAGGACTGATAGTGTTTAAGGTGACTAAAAAGGCAATGAATAGTATTTCTGACTTGTCTTATAACAATTTCCGAATCACCGAACACTTTCAAATATTGAACCTTAAGACCAATTTATTTGTAAAGTCCTTGAATTAAGGTTTCATATTCAGCTGTATTGTTTGTGCATTCAAACTCCAACCTACATGATAACATGATCTTTTCTCTCTCGAGACTAACTAAAATACATCCTGCTCTTGCACCTTCACTAGATTTAGACCCATCAAAATATAATGACCAAAACAAAGATTTATCTACAATTTTATTTATAGTTTCCTCAACAATTTTAACACACCTTGATGTATCTGTTTGAGAAAATTTTTCGATTTGAGATGTGAAATTAGTAACTGAGAAAGGGGATGTCTGAGTAGTAAAATTGCCAAAGAATAATTCAGATGAGTAATTTCCCAAAATATTATTACTGAATGCTATTGGTTGATTTTCTTGTTCAAACTCAATAACCGTATGGGTCATATGTTTTTCTTGATCAATCTTTATTTGATTTGGCTTTCCTTTATAAGGTAGCCATATGAGACCAATCGGTGGAAATATAACCATGAAGTTTCTTAGACCAATCTCTACTCAAAATAAAACCATATAATTCAGGTATATCAGCGATTAAAATATCAATTCTCTGAACCACTCTTGGATCAGCTAATAACCTAATAGTAACTGAGTTGATTTCTCCTAAAACCTGGACCTTAGTTCTATCCAACTGGATAATATGAATTGTAGAATTTTGGGGTTCAATGTTCAGTTTAGAACAAACTAAAGCTGGAATTATATTCGAGGAAGCCCCTGAGTCAATCAAACAATTGTGTAGATTTCTATTATAGATCTCGTAGGTTAAGAGAAAAGGAGGAGTATGGGAATTCGATCTATCTTCGATTAAGACAACATCAATAGCTTCCACTCTTCTAGGAGGTGGTTTACCTGTTTCATTAGTAGTTTTGGACAATACAACATTCGAAAGAGGAGAAGAAGGTACATCATCTAACTCCTTAAGCAACAATTTTTGTTGATGTTTGAGTTTGCTAAGTTCAAACATAGTGATTTTTGCCTTTGTCTTCTTCATATATTCAATAATTTTGTAGTCCATAGAATCTATAACTACTAATGTTTTAGATGTTGGAGGTGGATTTGAAGCTGATGGCTGATTTTGAGAAGGTATCGCTGTGGATTTCTTTGTGGGAATTTTCTCTTTTGTAGGAGTACCTTTATTCCTTTTCTTTTGAGTTATTTGAACAGGTTCAGGAGTACCCTTACTCCTGGTAATTACAGGGAAAGCTTCCTATTCATTTTCTGTATCAGAATTGGGCAAAATAAAGTCCCACATTCCATGACATTCTACAGTGACTTCTTCTTTTGGTACTTCAAACGATAAGACTGTTTCTTCTTCTTCTTCCTCTTCAGGATCTGAGTCTGCATTGGATATAGCATTTGATGGCTTTGATTCAGGTTTATTAAAGTTTCTAAATGGTCTTTTGGTTGAAGTTTCAACTACTTGTTTCTTGATTTCTACCATTTTGTTTGACATAGTCTTGAGAAATTTTTGGAGACCCTCCATATCATATGGATCTTTAGCCATTTTCTTCTTTGAATCATCTTTGAAAGAGACTTTTTTGGATTTTCTGTCTTCAAGAGCAACCTTCTTTTCTAAAGCAATAATTCGTTTCTCTACAGTAAGTGCCTCTCTCATATTTTCTGCTAGAGTTGGTTTTGCAGCTCTATCTACAAAGATAACTATATTTGAAGGTAAGGCTGTTATATACCATTCGCTTCTAATTTTCTCACTAGGTTTATAGGTAGTTGGAATCTTATTCAAGAGTTTATTAAATCATGAATTGAACTCTTTTATAGGTTCTTTGGATTCTATCCTAAGATTTGAAAGATCATTAATTAACGTCGCTATAGATATATCATCACCATATTTAGACAAGAACTGTTCTTGAAAAATGTTCCTACTAGTAATGGATCCCGAGGGCAAGGAAAAATACCAAGACCCAGCTGATCCTTGTAATGTATAAGGGAAAATCATAACAAGGACATCTTCCTTTGTAATTCCTTTTAAGTTAATTGCTAACATAAAATTATTAATGTGCTCATCGGTTGGTATTCCTGCATCTGGATTAAATTTCAACAATCATTTTTCAAGTTGTGATGGCAATACGTTTAGTGGTGTAGGCATGGTGACTGCACCAGGATTATTCGATGGATTCTGTGCCATTGTAGAACTAGTAATAGATGATCGTGCCGATGAATTTCCAGATGATTGGGAAGTAGCAGATATTGAAGTTTGAGGGGGTTGAGATGTTGAAGTTCTAGACTTTTGAACAACAATTTGTAATGGAGGGGTGGATGGTTGACTTTGCAATGGAGAAGATGAAATGAAAGATGATGATGATAAAGTTTCACTATCAGATCCTTTAGGTGTTTTCCTTGCCCGTTTCCTTTTAGGTAAAGGCAACTCAATAGGTTCAATACCAAGCTTTCCACTATGAAGTCTGGTGAGGGGGTGAGAAGGAAGAAATTGCAAAGTCACACTGCCTTGAGATACCTCAGATTTCTGTGGTGATATCGAGAAGCCTTGAAGTTTATGGATAAGAGACTGTACTTCAGGAGATTCAAGACTTAATTTATCTAAGATATGTTGGGGTTGAGCAGTGGTAGTTGTGCTCTATTCTTCTCGTTTGGAGACTGGAGTTCCAGCATGCAAAGGAGAAGTCGGAGGTGAGGTGGAGGGAGGTTTACTCTTAGAATGGATTGTAGGTTTGGGTTTTCTCACCATTCATAGTTCATGCCCTCCTTCTAGCACCAAAAAATGTTGATGCCTCGAAAATCACTACATCAACATTGGGGAAAACCACCCGGTCCGGACCTTAAAGGCAACTCATTTTTCGTTTGGTGTGGTGGCTCCGACTGGATATAATGGGACCAGTTTCCCAATGATTTGTAAATAGGATGGATAAGTGATCATTTTTCCATTATCTAATGATAATGATGCACAATTTATTCTAAAATGCAGAATAATAAACAACTAATCTATCCCGGGAAATTTAAACTTTAGTGCAACTTTTGATAATTCTTATTTACAAATAGGCATATAGATGACTCCATTTATAAATAAAAACATTCCTTCATATAATAATTACTTTGTTCAAGTAGTTGAACAAAGTAATAATTAAAACATTATTACACTATTCTTCATATATCATTGACATAAATATGATTGAAAAAATAACATTCCTTAAACATTCAATAGTGATAAGTAAAAGGATTGTTGTTAAAACGCATACATATATCAAATGATAGCAAGATTGAGTAAACGCTGATTCATATAAAAGAATGGAGCAAAGACATAGATAGTAGTACCATATGTAATTTGAATCCGTTCCAACATCAATCGCATTTAGATTCCATCTTCTAACTTAGAAATACTCTCACAAAAAGTAATAGTGCATATCTCATCAAAGTATTCTTCATCAATATTCAGAATATAGGTCTAGTCTTCTTAAAAAAATATATATCGGAAGCACAATAGTGCAACTTCTAATCCAAGTTTTGATACAAAAATTGAGGACCCTTTCTAAAGACATGAAAGGGTCTATAAATACTATCTAAGCTAACTAACTATGAAATAAAAATGCTATGAGGTGGTATGAACAAATCATGAAAATCTCTTTGAAATAGGGATGCTTGTAGTCAGTAAAATGATTCACTGTTTTGGCCGATCATCCTTTGGTTTGAGCTAGCATATAGCTAGCATTTGTTGCAATTCTGGGGGGTGACTCAGATGTGAATGCAGTTGGGCTGAATACGTAGCATCATAAATTTTAGGAATCATATAACTGATTGTATCAGTTAAACATTTCAGTGCTGCCTTTTGACTATGCGGTTTAACTAGGAAGAACCAAATGTGTCCCAAGTTAAACTTTGGATGCCTGTGATTAATCTCTCTTTATTTTCTAAATCCTACTTGCATGAATACTCCAATGCTTTAGCTGATGGTAATTTACTTGGAGTGCATTTTGAAATAAAATTAGACAGATAAAGAGTATCATTGATTAATTCAATCAAATTACCAGTGGCTGATCTACATCTTGAAGTTTCCCTTTCTGCCTTCATCAATTGGGATTGCCATTCTAGGAAAAGAATTTCCTTGTGTGATTCTAGAATTTGAGGTAGATTTGTGGCTTGCCCTTCACTGGTTTCTTGCCAAGCAAGAAAGTTTGTCAATGTCTCATTGGCTTGCTCCAAATTTTGCCTTACGTCAACTGATTTGTCAATCATTGATGAAGAAATTTTACAGAGGGACTCAACAAGAGAAATATTATGACATAGTAAATTTAACTGTTTAATCAATGCCTTATTGATCTGGAGAGCTTCGGATTTGAAATCTGCTACTTGAGGAAAAATTTTGAACTTTTCTATTTGTTGTGATAGTTGAGTTATTTGATCAATTGTTCATTCATTGACTTTAGCTTGGCCAATGCTACGGATAATTCTTTTTGTTTCTGTACTGCACTTTGGTTTATTCTCTACTTCTCCTTGAGCAATTGCTCATTTAGGTGGTTATTTGATTGCTGTTGTGCTGCTAACTTCTGTTCTAATTGCTCTATTCTCTACTGTCTTTTGGATACCTGTGCTTCCAGTGAAACAATTGTCTGATCTTTTTCTTTGAGTAAATTGCTAAATTCTGATGCTTTATCCATAGTAGCTACCGCGTATGCCCCAACATATTGGGAGAGTTTTTTAAGGTCTTCGGAAGGATTAATTTCTTCTCTCCATACCACATTAGCCATTTCTATTTGCGCGGGTAAAAGAGAAGATTGATCAAACGTTTCTTTTTCCTTTGTCTTTTTACTACAACCTTATGCTTAGGGCTGTAGAAGACATCTAAAGGTGATATTTCTTCTACATGTAGGATGATTTCATTAGATGGATTTTCTGGAATTATCTCCATATCTTTTTGAGTGATGGGTGGGCCACTGGTTCCTTCAATTGGAACCGTATTAGTTGCTGTTTTGTGACCAGTTGTTACTTCAGGCGTGCTGAATCCCTGCAAGGTCTCAGTATTTCTTATTATGGAATCAAATTGTTGCCATTCTTTAAGAAGCTTGGGATCAATCTAAGTATCTGTATCCATAAGTTGGCTATCCTTTCCCTGTTCCTGTTGTTGTTGTTGTTCGAAGATCTTTTCCACATCAGAGGTCTTATCAGTAACTATTTGTTCAACCTGACCAGATGACTCAATTGTAGGAGTTGTGACTAGGAGGTCTAAAGGCAGAGTTTGCAACCTCTGTTCGCTAAGCCTATTAAACACTTCTAATCCCTCATCTTGATATTTGATTCTGACCAATGATTTCACTTGAAATAAAGATTCGGCTGAGGAAAATAGATCATCGAAATCATCCTTTTCATGATCGAACTTTGCAAGTTTAGCTTGTTCAATAACATTATAGGCAACTTTCCTTGGATCATATTGTCTATTGGGAATTGTTGCAAGATTCAACATTTGTATTTTTTCTTCCTCCTTTTCTGCATGTTTGTAATCATGAAGTGTGAAAACAACACATCTTAAAGGGAATGTAGGCCATGCCTGTTTCTTGGAATTTCTAAGGGTTTTGGATGTCCCATCTACTGTTATTTGATAAGCCAATTCTCGAGCTAACAGTTTATCGGGTACATATAGAGGAAGTTCATGGGGTTTTGTAAGGCTACCAAAAAGCCTTATATAAGTGAATTTTTCTTCCCCAAACCAACTGCCTACTGCTGTCAAATCTGCTTCTTCTTCTGGGGATATCCTGGGAGCAAGCTTATCAAAAATGGAGTAATAAATAGGCACAATAAAACCGTCGCAGATTTTATACAAAGGATTTTTGTAATTAGTCTTCCATAACTGATCATGATAGATATGGATTGGTTTAGGCTCTGTGGGGGTCCATCTCCATCGGAGCAATGGAAATTCAAAATTGAAACAAACAACATCCATAATGAATGCACTGTATTAGAATGGGGGAATGGTCCTAGTAGTTTGGTATGCATTTGATCTGTATTCTAGGATTGCTGTGGTTAATTTGTCAGATAAAATATTGACCCAATCCATCACATAGCCATTGATTGCTGCCTCCATCAAAGGGACCATTTCTTTAGTAAACTTAGCAAAGTCATGTATTCCTCACATCCTACACATCATAGCTCCGACATAACAGTAAGGAGAAACCAATGAGTCTACAAAGTACTTACCTGATGATTCATGCTTGTGCTTCTCGGGAAAATGTCTCCACTTCTTAATCGGGGCTGATTCTGACTCGTTTTCTTTTGCGAACACTTCAAGGAAGGCTTTATTATACCACTTTTTAGGTTCTGGTAAGTGATACATTTTCCTTAGATCATCCGGCTGAAATGAGCTGAATACTCTCCCCTCATTCGTGCAAAAGGTTTTGTTTGTGACTGGAATTTTTTCCACCACCCATCTCACGACGTCAGTATATGGGAGGACTTTAGCTCACGCGATGATTCTATGAAGAAAGGAGCATGCCAACTGTTTAAGAGTTCCTTCAGACTTATCAGTCGAATCAGTCGTGGCCTCTTCTGATAGTTCTTTGGGTTCTTCCATTTCAATTAGATTATAGATACTTTCCCAGCTAGTGTTTCCTAGTCTGAGACATGTCGTGTCTGATATTAATCCATTTTTGCATGGTCCAGAATCTTTGGCTAGCTGGGCTGCTGCTACAGGAGCTGCTGCTACGGATTTCTTTGATTTCTTTCCCATTTTGCTTCAGATTTTTGTTTTCAATGGAATTTTGCACAAGCGATTAAAAAAACGTGATATAGAGAAATGCTACAAGAGACCAATATAGGTAAAGGTTGCCTAGGGTGAAATCTAAAGAAAAGATCTACCCTTAACTGCTTCATTGAATAGCCGTTTAACCTATCAATCATGGTAAAGAAGGTTATAAATGCCCATCATGTCGCTTATATGCTGAATGATTAATTGGAGCATGCCTTAGATTTGTTTGATGGATGATCAGTGATAAATCACAAATCGGCGATTCAGAACATCAAGGGAAAGGCTTTAACACTTTCTTTGAATATCTTCGATCTCCGAAAGGTGATATAATGCATGCAATCCAATATATCTTTGAGATGCGCACCTAATAAATATATCGCAATCGGGAAATGGACTCAGGCTTTATTATTTTGTCAATGTGATTTCGTTGATTGCTGATTGTGATATGGTTTATCGCATTGAAGGATTTGAGCCTACCTTTGTTTATGTATTGGTTTGTTTTTATCATCACTGATTTTCCGATTGCGATTGCCTTTTCGGATCAGAGAGAATGGATGAGACTTTACGTATGTTTCCTTTGTTATTGTGATATGTGATCTCCTGATCGCTTTATCGCAATAACGAAGAGTCTTATAATATATATTTTTTAAAGACCACTTTTATTTCCATTCAAAAGGCTTTTAAAATGATTCATTTACCTAAGGCCTTCTAATAAGGGTTTTCTTATGATGGTTTAATACCAATTTTATTTATGGACACACAAATCTTATTAAAGGGACCCATTTCTTATTTAAATTTTATATAATTTTTTTTTAAAAAATGGGGGGTTGTTGTTTAACACAACAGAATCTCATCACATTTTTACTTGTAATTGAATGGACAATGTATCTATGACCTAATAGATGATAATGTTGCAAATTAAATGAGGGAACAATTGTTCTTAGAAATTCATAGATAAGTATGAGATCTCTATGTTTAATTTTTTTGTTTACACAGGTAGATTACATGTTGGTGATATGTTTGAAGAAATGCCTATCATGGATAGTAGGGGTCTAGTTAAGGGCTTGTTTAAATAATTTCTTTTGCATCATTGTTTCCCTGTGATCTTACTGCTCTTAATATGTCATTACATTCTCGGCAGTGACCTGAGCTTTGGGCTTGAAAAAATGGCTCAAATCCCAAGGATGCTGGCACATAATTGTTATAGCTCCAAATATCACTATTATGGTTTGTGATGCTGCACTCATGGCCTAGGGAAACTCCTCCTTCCAGACCTGGTCCCAAATTTAAAAAACAATGTTTTATTCCTTGTACGCGACATTGTCCTACGTTAAACGCGTGTATACGCGGGTCTGCATATACCCAACCCGCGTATATGTATTAAAACAATTTAAAAAAATATAAAACTCCTTATTTTCGGGCAGAGATCGCGGGTTTTACCTACTGATCACCTGTTAGTGCCCGTGGCCCAACTGCTCCCAACCAACTCCTAACTAAAAAACTACTTTGGGAGTGGTATAAAAAGACATCAAAGGGAAGGCCTAAGGGAGGAGAGAAGAGAGAGAAAGGTTATTATACTGAAATTTTTCCCCTGACCAAGTCTGAAGACCCTTGTGCCTTCTGCACTTCCCCAATTTGTACAGGAAACCCTTGTTTTCTTGTGTGTTGATGTTCATCCACTAGTTATGGCATCATGGAGTGAGTCTTGGAAGGGATATGCTAGAGGCTTGAGGCTGGACGGATCCCAAAGGAAGCTTTGCTTGGAGCCTGCGAAAGGTTACTCATGTGATATTACTCCTTTTGTACATTCTATTTGTCTATAATAAAGAAACACGTCTTGGTTCCTGATATGCTTCTTCTTTATGTTTATGATGTTCATGTTTGAATCTCAAATGTGAATGGTAGTTTCAAGTTCATAACTAAATTCCTTCTTTTATAACATAAATATGATTTCTTTATAAGTCTTTGTCCATATACTGCTGTATTCTTTGGAATTGGTTTTTTTACAGGACAAAGGAGCGAAAGAGACTTGAAGAAGGGTTTGGACCCTTGAGGAACTTCTCGAATGTAGGACCTAAGGTACGGCCTTCTTACTTTAGAATTTGCTTATTATAGCATAATGGCTGTGTGAATGTGTGTTTCTCTGTTTAGACAACTTTCAGTCTACCAGGGTTTCCACCCAAAAGCCCTAGGGGGGCAAATCCCTCAACAATAACTAGAAAAATTAGTCCCTGGACGCTAGCATGCATGCATGTGAGAGCATCCAAAGGTCCCTGGATGTTGGCCTGCCCATAGCAAGAGAGCATCTAGAGGTCCCTGGATACTGGCATGCCCATAACATGAGAGCGTCCAGAGGGCAAGTGATTAGATGTTTCAGCGGGACCCACGACAAGCTTCTTGAAGTGTCGGCATGGTTCTCAAGGGTCTTGTAGCTGATGTGGAAGGCCTGTTTCTTATGTTTCCATCGATTCCATTTCCTTAAGGTCACATAGGAGGTCGAATCCAACCATAGTAACCTCTTGTCACATGTTTACCTCGGTTGGCCGGTTAGTTGGGTAAATGTGGGAGGAGGGTGTTACAATCTGGCATCTACCTTTGTTTGAGCGTTCAACGCATGGTTATGTTGACGGTGTTGGATACCGTCAACATACAAGGGATCTCCCCAATATGAGGTCCTAATGAACTCAAACAATTTGGTGTAGGAATCCCATCTGGAATACGACCCGACTACTATTTACTTAAAGATATGCCTTGGATTAAGTAGTGAGCACAAGAAAGAATCACACATGTGCTTTTGAATGAGCCAGAGAGTGTACCTTGTGTATGTTTGATTGTAGATGTATCAAGGTTCGTTTAGTGTAGAAGGGGAATAAAGTGAGTCTCTAAAAGAGAATTAATAGTACTAATCTAATGGAGACACAAACACATATGAGAAATACTTGTATAACATCAAGCGAAGTATTTCACATAGATGGCGCAATCGTTACAATCATTACAACACATTTCCAACAAGTTAAGCACCAAAGTCATAGAAATAGTTCAATTACTTTAGTACATGTGAAAGCAAACATGAATCATAAATATTCAAAGAGTAGTCTTAAAACATTCACAATCCATGCATGAAAATTTATTTTCCAAACGGCTTCAAGTATTGAGCAAAATTTCCAAGATACATAAGTACAATGAACGCCACTAGCTCCAATAATGGAGCATTAGAGCCACTACTTGCTCCCCAAAATTACTAACTCTATCTCTCTAATGCCTTATGGGAGAAGCCAAGGTTAAAAGTCCTTTACATGTGTAATGAAGATCCTTTTATAACTTGAGGCATGACCTTTCATATCCCCATGATCCTTGAATTTCCAACTTCTAATGACCTTTGGACTTCTAGAACCTTTAGACTTCCAAATGACTTTTGGAGTTACAATTGACTCTTGGTATTACATGTCTTTTGGACTTCTATACATGGCTCTTTTGTCCATACATGACTCTTGGACTTCAACTTCTTTGTCTTTACGATGATTACATCATTACATCATAATTTACACATCATCATGTGATAAGTACATGACAAGTCACTACGATTGATGACTTGGACTTGTAGTGATTGATGACATGAACTTTCTTCAATGATGACATGGCTACCACTCATGTCTTTGGATTATTTATATCTTCACCCTTCACATGTTTTTTGATATTATGGAGTCTTCAAGGTGCTTTGATCATCAATGCTTCAATGTTTTATTTGTTCTTTAATGCTTCCTTTGTCTTCCTTCTTTGTTCGATCTTCTTTATACATGCCTGCCATGCTGTTTTTGAAATACCTATAACTGCAATCACTCATGGACAACAACCATTGACCTAAAAAATATACTATTCTAACATGTTTCATGTATATTTTCTGTTCAAATCCTAAGAGTGTGCTTGGGGGAAGAAAGGAGATATTTTTGGGCATAAGGGTTCACTTCAATGGGTTGAAGGGCTAAATAGAAGAAGCTTCAAGGCTTCGAGATGCATTCATTCCCTCAAGAAAGAGAGGCACTCAGGGGAGGGTGCAGGGCACATGTCTAAGGGATGAAGGATTAGGCTTCAAGCTTCCCAAGTGAACTTTTCACTCAAGGGAGACAAGGAGGGAACATGGCATAGAGCTAAAGGCTGAAGGGGAAGGATTTAGGGCTTTAGGGTGAACTCATGTGCTTAAGATGACAAAGGAGGGTGTAGGGTGCACTATCGAAGGACGAAGTATGAGGCATCAGGGCTTCAGAGTGCACTCTTGTGCTCAAAAGGGTCAAGGAGGGCACATGGTGAATTGTTGAAGGCTAGAGGAGTTAAGCTTTAGGTCTTTGTGGTGCATTCATGCACTCAAGAAAGGCACAGTCCTTCGGTACTTCAAGTCGAAGGAGTGATCTCAAAGGAAGGCTTGGTTCTTCTAGGGAATAGTTTAGAACAAGGTAGGGGAAACATGGTTAAGAGTGAACTATGTGCACTTTGAGAGGAAACATGGTTAATAGTGTGCTCATTGGCTCCTTGCATTAATGGGTTCACTTTGTAACAAATATTTGTTTAAGTCTAGAAGATAGAACAAGGGATGAACACAATGCGTTTAGACATAAAATAATATGTGAAACATACCAAATCATCAATAAAACTTAGACAAGTTTGAAAAATGATCAATAGATATCAAAATGCTACTTTACATACATTCCCCAAGTACAATAAACAATGTGTGTGTGATTGCGACCAAAAAGTGTTGTTTTACAACAAAAAAGGTGCTACGCCCATGAAGTTCACTAAATCTGTGCTAATCAATGTGAAAAAAACATAAGTATGATCTAGAACACTTGAAACATATAGAATTACTTGAGATGACATTCGATGACCAAGTAAAATTGGATGCAATGGTGAAGTAGGCTCCAAAATTTGAATGTAGTGAAATTTTGGAGGGTGTTGTCAAAGCTACAACACTTGGTGAGATTTAACTTCTCTGCTTAGGAATGGATTTTCAGTTAAAGGGTCAGCCCTTCAGGAACTATTGATTCACTAATTAGATGGCCTTGACTTCCCCTTTAGACTCAATTATATACATAGTACCTCACTTTATTTCGCTTGGTTCCATAGACACAAGATATGCCATATCACAATTGTTTCAATCCAAGAAAGGGTAATATACATGACGTGTTTATGATATTCAAGAATGAGTTTTAATCTATGGTATTGATTGCTACCAACAGGCCTAGACAATACCCCGAAAAAGTCACTTTAGTAGCACAATCGTTGCTTCGTTGCCAACAAGTCTGTATAATATCCTGGTGAAGTCGCTTGCTTCACCTCCCTACGTAGGAATCCTTTCTTTTCTTTCACCCTTTATTTAATAAGACTGTGCTTCGATACTTATTATTTTCAATAGGTAGAAGAGGGATCATGACTTATTGAGTCCAGAAGAGGTTTCCCCTTCAGAGAAGTACTTTAAGAGCCTCTGATATTGGTTTGTTCACTTTAGATTTTCCCCTTATCCTTTCTCTACTAGATTGGATATGTGTGTAACACATAAGTAGATTCATACCAAGTTGAGTAGCTTGGATACTAGCATAGGTGAAAATATAATAGGTTTCCTCAAGTTTTTCCTTTTTAATATATCATATTTTCCATCTAGATTTACTCAACCTATGACATCTTCCCAAACAAAGATGAAGAACAAACAGAAATCCAAGCATTGTTTTTGTCACATTTTGTCTTTTATTCCACTATAAAGTCTTTCTGGGCCATGCGCTTTTCACACAAGGTCTTATTTATGTACAACGACCAAAACAAAAACAAGAAATGACCTAACTTAACATGACACACGTATGAATGACACTAACAAAAAATAAAATAAAAAGGACAAATTGTATAGGAAGCACAACTTAGAGCTGCTATTGAAAATAGTGCTTCAAATCTTGGCTATTTACAAGAAGGGGATCAATCCTCCCGTATAATGATTTTATCTTGAAGGTATTATGACCAAGATTCTCTTCGATGATGCATGGGCCAATCCATAGAGGTTGGAACTTCATGTGTTTTCCTTTCTCTTCGTGGGCTTTGTCCCATTTCAATACTAAGTCACCCATATTGAAATTCTTAGTCCATGTGGATTTCTTGTTGAACTAATGCTTAACACGGTTTTGATGGATGGAAAATATTTCTTTGACTTTGAGACTTTCTTCCTCAAGTTTGAGAAAAGTATTTATCTTGCTTTGAACTAGAAGACAAGGTTTACCTTGGGACTCTTGGGAGAGTTGCAAGGCTAGGAGATATAGGTTCAGGGGCAAGATAAATTCTTTACCATAAACCAAAAAGTATGGTGAGGTTTTAAGGTAAGGATAATGAGTTACACTCACAACCCATAATGCTTTTGTAAAAGCATTGTGTTATTTCCTTGTATCAGAGAAAATGGTGTTCCTGATTATGCAGATAAGATTTTTATTTGTCGATTCATCTAAACCATTTCCCTATGGGTAATAGTTAGATGTATGCTTTAAAACGATACCATTTTCTAATGCAAATTCATAAAGTTTTAATGAAGAAAAATTACTCGCATTATCAAAGACAAGAGACATGGTGGGGTGCTCATACTTGAAGGCGATGCGATGGACTTCTTCCGATGCGATCGCAAAATCGTGTCGGTGGGGAACGGGAATGTATTTTATTTGGACATGCGACGCTTGCGACTGCCGATCGCTGACATTGCGATATCGCTTCGGGTAAAGACGGATGGGGCATAACTTATATGGTGAGAATATTGCGATCTTGCGATGCGAGCTAGATTTCTAGGGTCTGCGGAGTGTTAAGGAAGTCGGTAAGGGGTTTATTGTGGTCGGAAGGAGTGAGTAAGTGGGTCAGAAAGGCATTTGAGGCTTCAGAAGGGGTCCGATAACCTAAAAAAGGGATTTTATACTTTGGAAGGAGTCCATTGTATTTGGAAGATGGTTTGAAGGGGCAGTGTGAGGACTCTTGCTAAGTTTCAGGTAAACTGAGCAATTCCCGAGGGTACTTATGGTTATTTTTCAACCAGGGGGAGGGATATTTACATAGGGGATGATTTACATAGTTTTAGTAGGGGGATGGGAAAATATAGGGAGTTAAATAATAATGTCAGTAGTTAATACGGAGATGGTAAGAAAGCGCTAAGTTTGGGAGATCTTAGGCTGCAATGAGGGGACAGAACCTTATAGAGAGAGTATGGAATAACTTTGAGCAAAGCAGATCTTCGCCCAAGCTAATGATATGAAAATGATGGAACTTAAGAGGTATCAAGCAGATATTGACCTCTTTTTGGGGAAATTAGTTAATGATTGGGGGAGATGGAGAAGGAAGTTAGTTATTCCTGTTTTTGAGTTTCTCGCATAGAACTGCCTGGTGATTGTGTCCTGAGTAAAGATGATACCTGGAAACCTGGAACTGATCAGCAATCAAGATTCAGCAACCTCAAAACTACCTACCTAGCCTACTTACCTAACATTTTTTCTTCTTTTGGTTTGGGTGCACTTAGACTTGCAAACCCATCATTCCAATTTTTCTTTTTCATGCT
>APFE030825492.1:40982-72633 GCA_000404065.3 Pinus taeda | reverse complement strand
GTGTCCTCTCTCTGATAGTTCCTGCTTCCACTTGGAGAATGATGATCTCTTACTCATCCCTGGTCGAAAACAGAGAGGCGAGTGTCAGAGGGGAAGCTTCTGGAAGATTCCATGATCTTCCACCTCGCATTTGGTCCCTGCCATTTGTCCATTCCCAACCATTGCACCCTACAGAGGAGCAATTCAGTATGCATCACACCTTGTACACTGGGAAGGTGATATGCATCGTACCCTCTACACTGGGCTTTCAGTATGGTCCAGTTTTGACCATTTATGAGCAATTTTCAGTGGAGAACTTCTGGGAGATGATGTAATCAGCTGACCGTGTCCCTTTAGGCAGTGAAGCAACACTTTTAGGGACTTAGGAGCCCTCAGTTTATGGACATTTATGATTGGGGTTGAAGTGCCAAAAAATGTCTATAACATATAGTCATTGACTGTCCCTATAGTAATAAATTTCTCATTCGATATTGTACCTGCATTCATCAACAATTTATTAGTTTTAAAAATATAAGACCTTTCACTCTCTTTTGTTGCTTCAAGCACCAATCTCCCATCGTAGACCTTCTGGATATCAGCAGATCCTCTTTGTTGTGACTCCATTCCCTTGAGTCTCTCCTTCTCTAACAAATCAATATGAATTTTTCCAAGTTCTCTGAACTTGTTTATTAGCTTGCCATTCCACTTCTGTTGCAATAGCTTCCACTTGACTTGTTTCTTCATTCTCCATCTATATCTTCAGTCTTCATTTGTCTTTCTTTGTAGCCACTCCGTTAATATATCTACTTCTGCTCTCATTACTTCCAAACTAATATCATGCTCTTCATTCTGCTACCAATTACTATACTCTTGCAATCTACTGCCTTTCTCAAATTTACTCTCATGTTGCCAATCATCTCTTTTAAATTGTTAGTTTCTTCCATCTTTATCCTACTGGATTAATACTTATGTTTCCTTCATATCTCTAAGGACATAACTTTCTTGCTGCTCCTGATCTTTCATCTCATCTTCAAATAATATTTGCTCAATTTCTTTGATTTCAGCATCATATTTATTAATGTTGTCTTCCATACCTACAGCCACATTATTAATCGAAGAGTCAAAACATTCACTTAACTCTATAAACGTTAGAGACATTTCATCCTTATCATGCACGGTAACCACAATCTCTTCTTTATCAGGTTCTGAAAGCTTCGTTTCTCCTTCAGGTTCCTTGAGAAATCTTTCCAAGAACTCTATTTCCATGTCAAATCTTTCCAGCATTTCATCACAACCTTCATTCTCAGCTTCATTCTTTTTCTAGCAATCCTCCTGAGTTATCCCGTTTTCTGTACCATCACATTGCAAAATTCTTTCATCAATTTCATTAAACAAATTCATTTGTTTACCTCCTTGGAATACCACTACGACATTTTCATTATGCTTCTGGTCCATAACAACTTCAACTGATTGTCTTACACCAAATAGAAATTCATCTATGAATTCTTTCTGCTACAATAAATCAACACCTTCCTTTTGTAAAAGGCATTCTTCATCATACTTCCCCTCAAGAGCTTTATTCATCTTTGTGACAGTTTCACCAGACTGTCCATCATCTTTTGCACATCCTGCAAACACACACAAACTATGAGATTTTAAAACACAAGGCTTCATAGCATCATATGCTTCCCTTGTCAACATATCTTTGAATTGTTCTAAACTATTCCAATAGTCCATGAGATCTTCAGCTGATCTCCCATTATCCTCTTCACCCAAAATTTCACCCTATTTTGGTTCACAAATGGAAACTTCCATTTTTGACTCTACTTCTCTGATGTTTTCCATCAACCGCTTCACTTGTCTCCGTCATAGCCTTCTCTGTAACTTATGCCACTTCACTAGCTTCTTCTTTAATACCCAACCTAGTCTTTGGTTTTCCTATAGCAACATTGTTAACACATTGAGTTCTTCTCTTATCTCAGCCATCTCCTTGTCAAGCTCCGCTTGACTCATCCGTTTCCTACAAATTGTTTTAGCACCCTTTTCCTTCATCATTTAGCCTTCTTCTAAACCTTCCATATGAATTTCCATAACCATATTCTCTTCTATGTGAGCTTTTACACCTGCAACCAATCAAATTCCTTCTGAGTTGATCTTCTCACCAAGCTTCTCCTCTTCCTGGTTTCCAAGTCCTCTTTTCCCTAGAACTTGTGCTGAGCAATCTTGCTCTATCTTTGGCTTCTACACTCACTTCTCTTAAGGACTCCTCTGTCCCTGTCTATTCCAAGCCTCAGCTGGAATGAGATTCTGCTACAATCTCTAAGAATGTCCAAAAGTTCTTCCTATAGTCTTACTGTTGTAGTCTTGTGCCAAACTTTTCCATTCATTCAACTTCTGCAAACTTTCATACCTTTGTAATCATAAATATCCATAAGCAAGAACATCCTTACTCTGATACCACTTTGACGCAGGAAAAACTGCCTAAAGGCAATGTCCCTGGTTTCCACAATCACCTTATGTAAACTTGTGGGTTATGGGCCACCTATACAAATGGGAAGCCTTTCTATTGGTGGGTTTTAACAAAAACCCGACCAATCATCATACAACATTTATACACATAATCTTCCAACAAACGTCGGTCCCACCTGAATGCACACAAGACCGGACCTTAAATCGCTATTGAACACTAATCGAGAATCGAACAACAATCACAATTGAACAGTAACCGCAATTGAACAACAATCGCAATTAACGCTAGATCACTTTATGGCCGATATTTTTTGGATAACACGATGTCATCAAGTCTACGACCTATGGGCCTTCAACTAGCACGCGGGTTAATTACAGGCCTAATACTGTAGTTGATTGTGATGTAAGCATTGACTAATGAGACCAACGGCTATAATTTAGTGCATGCCTTCAACCACAATTAGGGCATCCCATACTATCCTACGCCCACTGCGGTTGCTGAACAAACTTCCTCTTGGTTTCGACAAAGAAAAACCATGTTGATTTCATTCCTGGAATGGTCGAATTCAAATGTTACCGCAAATCTTCTTTCTTAATCCAACTAAGTTTTCTCTGAAAAATAAATGCACGAATTCCATTTTAGTTCAAATTTCACCAATTACGTATTGTGTGGAACAGAGTTCTCCTAGCTCGATTAGATCTGAATATTTGATCCTCCTGATCCAAAGATCACTATAACAAATGGATTCAATGACTTAGTATACACATAACTACTTTAACTTCGATCAGATTATCATGATGATCATGATTTCTCTCTCTCATTCCACTGGATTCCTGTATAGAGCTCTCGGCTAATGACTCACACTAAACTTCACACAGACATAGATTCATCTACCAACCTTACCCAATTAGAGAATCGACATGTCATACATATATGACACTTTATTTGATTATCGAACTCCTAACTTGATTTCACCTTCTTACTTTGCATAAAACAACGTTCTCCTTCATGGATGTGACTCGATCTTCGTGGACATGGAAGGTACCTCTTTCAATGCTGTAAATAAATTACACGTACGCACTCCAAATTCTTAAAACACTATACGCTGCTCCAATCACTAAGAAATCTCGTAATACCTGGTCAAATTTCATGACCTCTGCAACTACCTTCTACATTGATAACTTCAACTTGGCATCACAGGCTTCTTCAATGCATATTTTCAAATCTAAAGATTCGACTTATTACAATGGTATTTTAAAATGATAGAATTGCTTCAAAACAGAACATTAAAGGAGCAAATCTCTTATCCAAGACTTCAAAAGGAATTCAATCAATCAACAATCATCCAAGATGAAATAACATAATGAAAACTTTCTTTCATTAATCAAACTATATACATAAAATGCTCAGCCCGATTTCTACATTTGAAATGGCCCTCACACATTTCCTCACACCCATCTCTGTCTTTTCCTCTATTGCTACTTCTCCCTATCCTCTCTATCCTATCTATGCTTATACACAGGCTTACATTTATAAAATTAATTACATAGTTATGGATTATTCTAAATCCATGATTTCCTCCATAGGCCACTCAACTAAATCCGTAAAATATCTTATCCCTCTTTTGACCCAACTAATTTCTATTCAAGGAGCTCATAATCCCTAACATATATATACAACCCAACTCCTCTCATATTCTCAATTATAAGAGAATATTTACAATAAACCACACACTCAATTTTTATCTTAAAAGGTACATAATTTATAAAATAATTAAGAAAAACATCACGCCCTAAATCAACCAAATAAACAATGAAATTTGAGCAGGATGTTCCTGCATCAGTCCACATGCACACCCCTCTCATCAATGATGTACCCCAGATATTGAACCTAGGTCATACCAAAAGTATATTTCTCCAAATTGGCACACAACCTATGTTGTCGCAAAGTTTGGAGGACCTGTTGAATATGGCGAAGGTTCTTTTCCCAACTCTGGCTGAAGATGAGGATGTCATCTAAATACACCACCACTAATGAGTTGGTTAAGGGTTGCAAGATGTTGTATGTTAGCCTCATGAAGTTTGTGGGGGAATTCGTCAAACCAAAAGGCGTGACAACCCATTTGAAAAGGCCCTCCTTGGATTTGAAGGTAGTCTTCCACACATCGAAGGGTTCAATTGGTACTTGGTGATACATATAATTCAAGTCAAACTTGCTCAAATATTTCCCCCCTTGAGCTGGTCCAGAAGGTCACCAATCCATGGGATTTTATACTTATTCTAGAAAATGATATTGTTCAGTGCCTGATAGTAAATATAGATTCTTCAGGTCCCATCCTTCTTTTGTACCAACACAGTTGGGCTCCCACAGGGTGATGAACTTGGCCTGATGTGTCATTTCTACAACAACTCATGAATCCACCTCTTCATTTCATGGTTCTCCATAATAGAGCATCGATAGATCAATCCATTGGGTAGCAACGTACCTAGGGTCAGATCAATGAAGTGCTTGACCTAAAAGTGTAGAGGTACCCCTCTAGGTGAGGTGAAGATGTCCTTGTACTCCTCCACGACCTTGTCCATCTGCTGCTTCTGCACGAAGGAGCCCCATCTAAAGGCCTTGGCCACAATATTCTTCTTTCCATAAGGGTGAATCATAAGGAAAATAAATTTCCTAGTTTGAGAAATGATCTTACTACATTTCTTCTCAGTGATAAAAGAGATGGTGGTAGGCAACGCTACCTCTGGTATCATGTACAACTTACTTCCCAAATTAATAATAATAGTGTGAGGCCTAGACTTATACACAACATGTCACTTCCACAAGTATGCTTGTCCTAATAATACATCAAAAACTTCAAGAGGAGAAACATCACATAGTACCTCATCTGCGAAGTGCTTGATGCTATAGGGAAGGCAACACTGTTGGCTGAAGCAGAGATCTCACCCTTGGTGAAGCCACCTGATGGTGTACGAATGTGGGTGTGTTGTGGTCAGCAGGCCCAGCTGCTTCATGACCTCTAGTGAAATGAGGTTCTTTTGGATCCCACTGTTGACAATGAACTACAACAAATAACCCTTCACCCACATCTAGGAGTGGAAGAGACGCTCCCCCTCCTCTAGATCTTCAGCCTCATTATTTTGGATCTTGGTGGTGGAAATGGTGGCACTAGGCTCTAGGTCAATAATATTCTTCCCTTTGTCATTCCGCTTATTGAGTTTTGACTCAGATTCAAAACATGCATTTGATTCATAAGCCTTTAGCTCAACCACGAGTGACTGCTTATCCCGACACTCACTTCTTCTGTTTAAATTTCTACTCGATTTTGACAACGTATCGATAGGAAACATTGAGCAAGGATATGTCCAAGAATTCCATCTCGTCCTTGATGTACTTGTGTAGATAGCTATGGAACGTGAGTACCAAATGTCTCTGAGAATCCTTTATACCCAACTTCATGCGAAGGGTGTGAAAAATATTTTTGAACTCTAGCACATCTTGGACCCTCCCCTACTGCAGTGTGGTCCAGTTTATGTATTTATCTTCATAGATCCCAATAGGGTAATATTTCTCCTTGATGGAGCCTCGAAAAGAATTCCAAGTGCGACTGGGAATAGTGAGTGTTCACTCCCGTCTCTCTTATCACAATTGATTTCCGACTAGTACTTGACATGGGGGGAAACTTTGAGGAGTGAAAAAGTAATATTTTTCCAGTTGGAAAAGTCATGAACTGAGAAATATCCTTCTAGGTGATTTAACCATTTATCTAAGGAATCTACATATATCTGACCTTCAAATATGGGGATGTCAAAGTTCACTTGTACCTTAAAGGGAGCGATGCTCCCAGAGTGGTTACTAGAAGAAGATGCGTCACCTGTGGGTAGTCACCAAAGGATCTGGGAAATTTTTTCCATCATCGCGTTCCTTTGTCGCTCAAGGGCTTCTTCAAGATATATTTTGAAAGGATCTCCTGCTCCTTCATCTTTATTTTCTTTCGCCATGGGAGGTCGTCAGGGTTTGCGAGGCTGGCCTTGCAAGGGTTCAACCACTTCGAACCCTAACTCCTTATACCTTGAACTTGTTGGGGACATGCAAAGAAAAATGGAGAAAGGGCAGACCACTTTGATACCATTGATCCAAACTTAAACAAAAACACAAAAAAATATAGATATAAACACAAATATATAGATGTAGCATAAATAAAGCTTCATTTCATTAATATGAAAGAACTAAAATATGCTTACAAATATAATGAAAATAAAGTAGCTCAGGCGATGGTAGCTTATCTCTGAGAAGATACGTGGCAGCTGCGTGCCTCTAAATTGTGTTACAATGAAATTCAAGGACTTCTTTATTATTGAACAACAAGGGAAAACCCTAAACAACCAAAACCGTAACCCTAGGAGATGGAATGCCAAGAGTTTGTGGGCCTTGTTGGGGTTAGTTGGGCAGCCAACTTCTTGGGTTCATAACTTGGTCATATTATCTCTATTTGGAGCATACAATACCTCATTAGAAATATCTCTCCGAGTAATACAATATTTTCCATCTTGCAGACCTAAATAAAAATTTCATTTAGGGGGTCAAAACTACTCCGAAAGTTCAAGATCTGAAAAACTGTTAAAAATAGTAAATACGACTATAAACAAGGAAATTGATGAAACCGACCGGAGGTCTAGGTGGAATAGGTGGGTGGCCATCAATATCCACCTAGATCACAAATAGAGGTTGTCGCAAGTGTCCAATTATAGCATGCCATAAAATACTTGATGGAAATGTACCTTCATCATAGTGAGAATTGTATGAAAATTTGTGTGCACGAGCAGAGATTCCTTGCAACTTCATAAGTATTTCTTCTTCTATCCCCGTCATGACAAGTGAGTGATCTAATTATTTTCTAACCTTTACTTTTCCATTAAATATGTGAATAGAGTTTCCTTGCTCGCGGATGTGGACCAAAGACAAAAAAAGTTTCCTCAACTCTGAGAGGTATAAAACATCATGTAGAAGAAAGTATGGAAGTTCAAGCAGTTTGGGCCTAATGGTGTCAAGCCCTGATGGCTTAAGTTTTCACTTGTCTACATAGTATATTGCTCCATCAATATTGTCAGTGAATTCCTCAAAGAAATCGCTTTTGAAAGTCATGTGGCAAGTTGTTCCTGAATCAAGCAACCAATCATTTTTCCATGAAGCAAGTGAATCACTGAATAAGTCTTCAGTTACTCCAATCTTACAATGTGCCACAACATAATGAGAGGATTAAAGTGCTTTACCTTTCACTTTGTCAGGTATTTTACATTTTCCTTCATTTCTTTCCTGCTCAATTCGGTCCCAAGGAAACTTACAAGTGGAAGCATCATGTCCATCTCTATTGCATCATATGCAATGAATATCAAACCTTTCTCCTTGTAAATGTCTGCCCCCCTACCTCTAAAATTATTCCTTATTATTCCTCTTTTACCACCTCTTCCTCTAGAATAATCTTGTGCATGATTCTTCTCTTTCTGTGCAGAGCAAACAACTTCTTCAGTAGACTAAGGAATTGTCTTCTTCCCAAAAGCCTTATCTCTCTCAACAAACTTATTCTCAAGGGAGTCAAAGGTAATCTCCTTAAGGTTTCCACTTGCTTGCAATAACTCAAGATAATGTGAATAGGTGGAATATAGTGCCTTGGCATAATATATTGGAGGAATGTCTATTTCAACAGTAGTGGTTTTTATGTCATGCATAATGGATCTTACTTCTAATGCTAAGGCAAGAGGGTCATCATTTTTCAACTCAAGATTGAACAACTTGATCATCAATTGAACAACTTCAAGTTCAGAGTGTGAGTCAAACAATTCCTTCAACTTCTTTAAAGCTTCAAAAGAATTTGAAAATGGAGCAATATGATGACTTACCTCTTTATTCGCTAATGCTGCAATCAAGGCATTAGCCTTGCTATTCTTGTTTTCCCAAATAACAAGCTCCTTACCTGAAGTGAGATTTTTAAGTGCATTATCCCCTTCTCCTTCACAAATTCCTTTCCAAAGATCATTGAAAATGAGGATGTGTTTTATCTTCCTAAACCACTCATGGTAATTCTCTTTACCAATATGAACTACTCCCACTATGAATATAAGTAAATACATTATATGATTTGATTTGGACTCAGAATAATTATAATACTTACAAAAATTTATAATAATAATAATTGGCTTCTTCAAAAATCTTCAACTAAAATATATCCTCTAAATAAATCTTCATGCCATGAATCAAATCAAGCAAGTCTCTGAGGGAGAAGCCAACAAATAACCTTGTGTGCTCACATACCCTATTACATATCACATATACTCTTCATAAAATAATTTAAGGGGAACATGAATATGATGTATGGTTTATATATATATACGACCCTCATAAAAACGCATTGCTTCATTTAACAGCATACGATCGTTTTAATCACTTCACCATTTAAAATAAACACCAATCAATCAGTTCACAAAATATAAACACGTCAATCAATTTTGTAGCCCTTCAAAAAAAATCAATGTAACAGATCAAGCCATGTACCGGGACGCAGTCCATCATCAACAGGAATATGGAGAGTAACCCTTTTAATGCTGTAGCTTGCAATTCTGTCACAATCTTTTTCAATGACCAGATCCGCACCTTAGCTTATATCGACGTGAATCAGCGACCTGTGGTCACGTTAGTCCAAAATTCCATTCCCTGGGACAACGAGTAAATGTACTTACGCTTTTTTTTTTACCAGCGATTCTACTAAGCTTGGATCACATTATTATTTTTTTTTAAAGCCAGTGGGGTTTGAAAAGAATGGCTAACAGCCTAGTCATTTAAGGCAGGATTCTAGTCTAGAACTGAAAGAAGGAGAAGGTGCCTAGCAAATATGGTGCATAAAAATACTACACAAGCATTAGTCTAAGTAGCGTAAAGGATCATGGACTCGATGCCTTTCTAAAATGGCACTTGTGCTCTGATACCATGTTAGGCTAAGAGTAACTCCGAACAAATTTGTTTCTTTATTGTATTAAGATAGTATGAATATAGACAACGAGAAGGAGATTATTGATTTTTATCTCTTAATGTTTCTTCTCTTCGTATTCCATTTCTTTTTATTTTTCTATTTACAATTATTTACATACGGTTCCTAGTCCCAAAGATTAGGTGTTCAACAATGATTGAGATTCATCTAATTCAATAATGCAAATAACCTTTGCATTTCATTAGATTAACTCACTTTTTTATAAAAACCAATTACTTTAATAAATCCTTTAATTAAAGTATTTTTCTAAGGTTAAAAGGTCTTTTGGACATTTTCCACACATATAGACACTTAGATCTATGGGGAAGCACTTGGTTGATGCTACTCAACAACACTTCATGTCTTATAAAATCTTTTAGGAAATCATTTTTTCTCTGAATTGATTTGATGGTATTGTAATATAAGAATAAATATGTGAATTAAGCCACCCTATGATTCTCCTATATTTTCTCATTAGTATTTGGAATGGGAAATTTATCATTGATGGTGATATTGTTTATATTAATGAGGAAACATCCTCTAAGAGTTATTCTTTCTTCACACAACTACTATTAGGGTTAAAACATAATTCTTTCTTGGTTAATTGATATTTGCATCCAACATGTATTATACCAATTGTTTTAATCTCTCATTTGTTGATATCGGATTTAATTAGATATTTTATTAGGAGGAATACTTTTGAGTATGCCCTCAATTTTATGTTCATGGTCCCCAAATGGAGATGGTCCTTTAGGAGTTTCACGGACGAATCTATGATTCTTTTATAAGAATAAAATATTTTAAAATATTTTCATTTTCCTACCTTTTTCCATAGAATAATAACTTTTAGTAACTCCACTACGATCATGTTTTAGTAGTTTTTCGATTCTATGTCAAATTATCATCTAAGAGGGTGGGTATTTTAACCCATTAAATTTAGAGTCAATTCCCTCTACTTTGAGTCTTATGAATAAATCATTATAATTTGTATAAATTATACCCATGTTTCTCCACAATTGAATTCATAGAACAATATTTAACCTCTAATGAATGGCATATATGGTTTTTAATGAGTTATAGTCACCCATACTAAGTTTAATGTGATATATATTTCCCTCGTAATCATTACTTCCCCTATTAGGAATCAATAATTGAAACTTTCTACTAAATACACAAAACGATTGAGACACTCTGCTAATATTTTTCTTAATGAAGATATGGGTACTACTGAAATAAACAAGTAGGATTTCTTTTTTCTTCCTGATTTTTTCCCATGTTATTTAGGATTTGAGGCATTGATACACCTATCAATGCATGAATTGATATTTCACAGTTGGTATCTTGATTTATGCTATGCAAAGTTCCAAATATTTTTCCTACTCTTTTGGGTTTTGTTGACACTGTTGGAACCCACCAACATGCAAGGGGGTCTCCCCGATGAAAAGTTCTAATTAGACTTCGATTGTTTAGTATAGGAGCCCTTCTAGAAATAAGGACCACCTGCCATTTTTCTTAGAGATTCTCCTTGCCTGCAATGATTAGCATGAGAGAGTAATGTACATGTACTTTTGAATGAACAAGTGGGTATGCCTTGTGAAATGTTCAATTGTAGAATGTATCAAGGTTCTTTCACCGAAATGAGACGAACATGAGCCTTTAAGAGAAGAGCAATAGTACTAATCTAATAAAGACACTTGAACGTGTATATATATATATATATATATATATATATATATATATATATATATATTGTTAAACAAATAGGGAAATAGTTCACATAGTGTTACATAGTATTTTATCACACCTCCTTCACTTCCCTATGACATACCCCCAAGTGCCTGAAACATGACCATTATACAATGTACTCATTCATATATGTAGCTTAGATCCTTCCTAAGACATAGATTGGAAAATGCCTTGAGCTTATCTTGAGAGAAATAGCTCTAACACCCTAATTTGAGAGTCATCACACTTATGAGACTAAAAGCAGCGATGATTGCATGTTGCACTACACTTGACCTGCAATGGCATCGCTATGTTCACTTTTATACCTGTGATGATCCCAAAAAGACAATTTTCCCAAAGAGGATGAGAAGCTTCGTGATCTGGAAGCTTCCATAGTGGCGAGCTAGAGGTTGTTCGGCATAGATGAGGTTAAATTCTCCCAACTTGGCCTCTTGGTCTTATTGCTATGAGATACCTCCTTGAGATGAGGGCATAATCCTATCTTTGGAGAGGTCCTAACTCCCTTTCCAAGCTTATATATTCATCCTCTCCCATTCCCAAATGGTTGGTCTATGCCTATTTGCATCCTTATGCTAAGATTGTGCCTATATGCTATTCATTTGGCTCGGAGAAGGAGTGCTTGGAGAGCTTAGCTTGGACTTGGATATTCATTCAAGGAAAGCCTATCAACATCAAGGCTTGGTTGTATGCTTCCCTTTATTTTCTATTAACATACAACAGCTAGTTCATTTTCCCTGAATGTGTATGCTCATGTATCATTAGCTTAACATTCTTTGATCAGTTAAGTAGGTTTCTTTTGAATATGTTATTTGTATTTGCATGCCTTGTTGTGTCTTGATCTCTTGAACAGGTGCATAAATGTTGAGAGTTGTAGGAACGAGCCCGTGATTCAAGGTCTTCAGTAAAGGGGATCGAGATAACATCAAAACGAGGTAGGCCATCTTCTTCATCTCTATTTTCAATTGCAACTTAGGAAAGTGTCTAGTAGATCATCACTTTGATTGCTAGACCCACTCATTGGGTTAGAGGGATCATCTTTGTCTGCAGAGAGGATTTACCTAGACAACACATAGCAATAACAACCATTAAAACAAGTACAACACACCTTCAACAAGATAAGAACCAAAACCACCAAAATAGTTCAATTTCTTTAGTACAAACAAAAACAACATATATCAAAAACATTCAAAGAAAAATCTTGAAAAATTTATGAAATACTTAGGAAAGTGTGTTAGATCAATGAGCTTCAAGTATTAAGTGAAAGTTCCAAGATACATCAATATAATGAACACCACTATCTCCAATAGTGGAGCATTAGAGCTACCACTTGCTCCTCAAAAGAACAATTTATATTCCTCTCTAATGCCTAGTTAGAGGAGCCAAGGTGAAAATTCCTTTTCTTTAGTTATGAGGGTCTATATATAACAAAAATGAGGTGACTCTCCACCTCCCTTGTGACTCTTGGACTACCCTAATGACTCTTGCACTTCCATCTAACTTTTCAATTTTTTCATGACTATTTGACTTCTACATGACTTATCACGTTCTATAGGTGACTCTTGGACTTCCACTTCACATTGCATTTCTCATATTACTAAAAATTACATAATTACATCTACAAATGATGTGGAAAATGACGACTCATATGACATCTTGACAAGACATAACCTGACATTGATGACATGGACTTGATGATGATGTGGCAATGTCAGGCCACTCTTTCTGCTACTATCTTTATGTTTTCTTGAGAGATGGTACATGATTTTCTTCTTCCTCATCCATAAGTCTTGAAGATAGGGAGTCTTCCTTAGGATATTGATCTTCAACTTTTGTCACAATCTAGTGTCCCTTGATCTTCTTGTTCAACAATCAACTTGTCTTTACAGCTTCATAAGTGTCCACTAGTATAGTCTCCTTCTCCTTCTCCTCATTTATCATCATGTCATGTGAATATGTAGTACCCGTGACTAGAAATCACTCATGACAAGATGACATCAACCCAAAAAAATCCTAGTATAACATGCTTCATGAAAACCACTAATTGAATTGGAACTAGGTACTCGATTAGGAAGAAGGCTCGAGGATTGCAGTGAGCAGTTCTAGAGGTTAGGGGTAAGATGATGAGGTGTGTCACTGCGCAATGCGCAAAACTAGAGGCTTGGGAAGAAAGACTACACATTTAAGGTTCACAGTGAGGTAGGATTTCCCATTGTGACTATGCAATGCATAGTTTAGGAGAGAGGCAGGCCAGTAGATTGTCTAATTATACAGTTCAAGGAGATAGGAAGTTAGCCTGCAAATTGAGATTGCACAATTTACAGAAGGAGACTGGTAGGGAGGCTTGATTGCACAATTGTGGAGGACAATAGGCCAGGATTAAGCACTGTGACTGCGCAATGCACAATCCTTAGAGGTAATAATTGTGCATTGCATAGTTCCAGGTGTTAATTTTTCAGATTCTTCTATGTTGTATCAATTACTTTAGCCAAATTTACTTCTTCATTAACAATGCACCAATTATGAACAATGTAACCAATCATAAACTGTAACTGAAGATATAAAAATATATGCAATGACAAAGAAGACAACAACACAACCATAAGAGACAACAGATTAGTTCAAGACTAGGGAAAACCCCACAAGGGGGAAAACCCTTTCAAATATTCTTATTTATTAGATCACCATAAAACATTTTCAACAAAGTGTACAATGAGCCCAATACATAAATTTGCAGCAGAGATTTACATAAATAGATTGCAGATCTACAAAATAGCAAAGAGAAACCCTTGATCCAATAGATCATTGAAGCCAACTGAAAGCAACTACCAAACACTATATCAAAATCCAGGATGCTCTTCGCGAGACTGATTGCATGCATCTGAAACTCCCTGGATGCTCCCTCAACCATAGTGTGAGGGTGTCTATATCTTCCCATATGCTCTCAGGAAGACTATATGCATGCATCTGAGGTCAAACTCACCCAGATCTCCTCCAAACCCCCATACGCTCTCTTACAGTTAATGTGCGTGTGTCCTGTATTGCTTGGAGGCTCCCTTGACCACTCTATGTGTGCATCCAGGGACTAATACTTGTCTGATCTGCCTCTGAAACCCTAGACGCTCCCTTCAGGCCTCTATGCGAGAATTTGAGACTTACTGGACATTGCCTTAGCTATTATGTACATTCATCAAGAGACAAAAAATCTCATTTATGTGCTTGCATCCGACAAACAGAAACCCTAAATCCGTTCGAGTTTCACCCCTGTGATTTCAAACCCTTGTGCGAACTTCATCCGTCAGACCTATGTGAACCAAGACAAAAGAGAAGAGTAGAATATGACTTGATCAATCTGTGGAAATAATCTTGAGGTCTCTTCTACTTATTGGCTTCTATGAGGGTCCACTTGGGGTTGAGGCCGATCTAACCAATTTCACATGTGCATAGGGCTGACCCATTCCATTATACATGAGTGAATAAAATAATTCAAAAATCAACTTTCTCTTGTCCAAATAGGGTGTTCTTTAGGTAGATTTTGGTCCTATCAAAAAGAGGAATTTAATGCAATCATCATCTTGGTCATCTGAGCTATCATAGGTGTAATTTGACCCTAGTTGAAAATTTTAACACTACCTCTCAACTAGGAAGAATACCACCTACTAATATATGTCTGTTGATTATCACATCATCTTTCCATGTTGTCGTCATGCTTTGGCTATCTCTTCTCAACTCTATTTTATGAAATTTCTCGGATCTAAAAGAAGAATAATTGGGGAGCAATAGCTTCCACCCATACCAAGCAATATGATAACTTTATCATACTAGGGACCACATCTTCGACCCTGAAATCTCATTGGGGAGCTCATTCTCAACCCAAAATATCAAAAGGGGAGAAATTATTAACCCAATTCTATTGCCTACCGATCTTACCATAAATGACACTAAATGGTCATGTGTTATAACACTTGCATCATAATCGACTTGGATTGTACACCCCAAGTACACTCTCAACCCATTGGTCAAACAGGGAGTGATATTCCCAACAAGCCTTGCTTAAGGGTATGAATCCAATTGGTAATTTGCATCGACCAGATAGGGGAGCAGTATCTTTGAATCTATGAATATTGGGGAGAATCATCTCCAATACTATAGGGTAGAACAACTGGAGAAGCCCTGCTAAACCAGGAAGGGCTCTACAAAACTAAATGGATCATCTGGAGGAGACATGCATGCTATGAACACTATGATTAGAAGGAACTGAACCCATCAACCATGTGGAACTGCATTTGAGGCTATAGCATAGTAGATATGCATCTGGACATGTGGGGGGATACCAGAAAGGCCACCCCATCATGAGGGTTGAACATCTCACACACACCCAAGAATCACTGGTACAATCTGTTGTATCACTGGACCATCAAGTGTATGATTCACAAACATGAAACGACCAAGTCAAAGAGAAATAGTGAGTCCCTCTGCTTGATCCAAGGCACTGAACAAGACTGGGAGCTCGAACCAAGATACACCACCCTCTAAGCCATTCTTCTAGAATAAATGAGCTGATGTCGACAAAATAGGGCCCGTGATAGATGAGGCAATGAGGATCCTCAACTAAGGCACGAGGAAAAATAGTAATGTGACTGATGGACTAATACTAAGGATAATGGGAAAAAGTGGGACTGAGGGAGAAACATACGCCTTCCCTTGTCAGAGCATAAAGTGCATGGTTGACCTGGCAGCGACTGCCTCAACTCTGGAGGGGATGGGGACAGTATGACTAGAGGCCAAAATGAGCAACACGGGATGAACGGTATGCAAATATGGATGGAATATTGTGACGTGATAGAATGGGATATGAAACAGACTCTAGGAATGTAAGGGTGAGTCATCGCAGATGCTTTGAACAAGGGTGACTCGATGATGCTTCCACACAAACTAGGCCCAGTGTGGACCATAAAAACATGAGTAAATGATGGTTAATCATGACGAAAATCGACATATGGTATGATGAGTATTAAGGGGGGGTGGACCTCAAAGTACAAGTGTCTCTTTATGACAAAACTCAATTTTGAGAGGTGACGAAGTGACCTTTCATGGAAAAATGGTTTCCTGGTGAGGTGTCAAATCATCAAAAACTAAGAAAGACCCATTATAGATCTTGGTGAGAGCTTTCCAACGATTCTGACAGTTCGTCAAACTGAGTTATGATCTAGTCGCAATGGGAGATAGAAAACTTGGGGATTTTTTTATGAAGGGACATTTTCCCTCTAATTTCGCTTCATTTGCTAAGTAAGTTGTGGTGAATTTGGAGAGGAGGAAAAGACCCTAAAATCTTATGGAGATTTTAGCAGAAAAACGGCCATCGGAATCTAGATCGATGACTTTCAAGCAAGTGGCCTTAATTGTCTAAAGATGGCCTTAATGCTTCTTGGAATGATGGTTCCTGGTGAAGAATTAAGGGAAGAGGAAGTCTAGAATCATCCTCACCCACTAGGTCAACTATGAGGATGAGGTGGTATAGAGTAGAATATTTGAAGATATGGTATCAAATGTCTATGATATGCAATGTGCATATGGCTCACTGGAGAGGCCGGTAGGACAAACTATCCAAGGAATGGGAGGATAATCGGCCATACCTACATCTAGTGGGATCTGGGTCGAGACTTAATTGAGAAGATGGCTAGGGGAAAACCATCATGCCCCCAAGAATGGGATACTAATCTAGTATGCAAAGGTGGGAATGATGTCCCTTAGCAGGAGGAGTTTGTGGAGCGCTATTGTATTTCGAATGCTTGCAAAAAGGGATTTAAGCATCTCGTCCCATTTTGGCACAAGATCCTCCAAAGGAGATGTAGGGGCTTATGCGCCCCCCGAGTATGCTATGGGCATGCCAAATGTATTTAGAGCTATGGGCTCCAAACACTTATATGATACATAATATGATTATGCATTTCTATATGATGATGATGGTTCACCATTTGTTTTGTTATCTTCTGTGGTATACATGTGATAAATGCCAATCTAGAATGTTTTTTGCAATGGTATCTACGTAGTGATTTTGGGCTCTAGGCATATGACTGAATGTAATGGTTTCAAATTCACGTACTAGCATCTTAACTTGTAGATATTTTCTAAATAGGACTTGGTTATGCACATGATACACACCATTCAATTGCATGGCAAGTAGCAGGAAATCTAAATGAACATGAAGATGAAGGATGTGATGAGCGAGGGCGTAGACTAACAAACCTATGAATGCATCATATTCGACCTGATTATTGGTGGTAGATCCAATGCACATGCCATTTTAAAGGACTAACGTGCACAAGAGGGTAAAAATGGCCTAGGCTGCCGAGGCTAGATTCCAGGAAAAGCAACTTACACTGTCAGCATGACCGATATACGATGTGGATGATGGATCCATTTGAAAGGTGCAAAACACAACTGATGAGATGATGCAATCTACTTAATATTATGGTAGAAATAAAGTCACACAAATCAGAGGGATGTGCTATGAGCTAAATTTCTTGAGGTAGAGTGCACTGGGAGACTCAGGAAGGAAATAGCCTTCAAAATCCTCTAAAGAAATGCCCCCTTACTTAAGGGTAGGGGTAATCAGGGGTAGACATAGCTTCCATGGTGTCCTCATCACGCTGGGAGATGGGAAGATGGGAGGAAGACTGAGTACATGACACAGCGGCATTACCTGGTGCATCAACCTGAGAAATAAGGTTCACATACGCATCGTCTGGAATGGTAGAAGATAGATTGGTAGATGGAGGATCTACTGATGTTAAGACTTGGGATTCTATTGAAAGAGGTTCTACAAAAGCACACGCAGAAACCTCAGAAAGGTTTGCCTGCGAGGAACTAAAGGATGACGACAGGTAAAGAATGGGGCCTGTGGTGTCTGTTATCTTGACATTAGCGAGAGGGATCAAAATAGTAGGGCCAAAGTCTCCCTGTTCTGGTTGACTAATGGTACCAGAATCCACAGGTAGAGGAGTAGAGGCTCCACTACGACTGGCCTTGTATTCATGAATCGCCCCAAGGAAATCACGAAATTCATCGAGACGAGGGAAAGAATGGGAATAGTGACTATGAAGATCACATAGGGCACAAGGGTGGTTTGTTTGAAGTGTTTTGAGTTTCATAGGTGGGACCGTAAGTTAACATGGACTTCCGGGATATTCGACTCAGGGAACGCTTCATGAACCAAAGGTATAAGTTGAGGAAGTTCAAGAAAATTGTTGGTGGCATGCCCAACAACTTAATGCAAAGCACACAGGGGTGTTAGATTTGGAGCCTTAGGGGCTGGAGGAGCTTAGAGAGCCTTGTCCTTCGAAACTTTCCTTTTAGCTTTGCCCCTTGGCCAGATGCCTTTGCAACAGGAGTTGGTTCCTATTGAGGTGGTAATGGAACTAAAGCAGCAGCAGGGGTCATGGGGACCTGTTGAACCGGGGTCAAAGCGTGATATGGTCTTGGCTAACTAGGCAGGATGTTTACAGGGGGTTCGATGTACCATATTGAGATCCCCAAAGTCATGTTAGGAGGGACCAACAAAGCCATGATAGGTATAGAAAAAATTCCTGGAGGGGGGAATAAAAAAGGTATCTAGCCGGCAAGATAATGTCTCGGAAAAATAGCTCCAGGATGGTTGAGACCTAACAGAACAGTTCCTGGTGGGAACATAGGAGAGGCACCCATGAATGGAGGAGGTCCTGGGTAGGTGGGTCCGTATGACTCAGCTGAGACCGTAACAACATAGTGTTGAGGAGCTGGCTGTTGATTAGAGGTATTAACTTCATCAAAATCCATCATGAGGATCTCGTAGTCACTGGGACCAGAAGTTTGGCGGAGATGTGCTACTTGACCTGGCTAAGGCTAAGCAGCAAAAAATCCTTTCTAAGGCAAAGGATTTGTGAGTAGTGTCGGTTGGGTTGGCACAGCATTCTGAGGCAATTCCTAACGTCTAGAAGTTGCTTGAGCTTCCCACATTTGGCGCATCTGGGGTAAGAGAGGACATTCATGTGTATAATGGCCATGTACAACACAACATGCATAAGGCTTGTTCATACGAATAATATTGTTTTGCTTGGGTTGGCCACCCTATTGCTGGTTGTTTGTGTTAGGCTAGTTCCCCTGGGGTTAACTAGGTTGGTTACCTTGATTACGCTGGTTACCCTGGTTACCCTTGTTACCCTTAACCTTATTATTTTTCTTTGAATTTTGGGGATTGGTAGCACTCTTTTGTGTAGACCCCTGGCCTTGAGGGGAAGGTGGTTGCTGGGGCTCAAGATGCATGGGAGGCTGCGGTGTTAATGCTTGAGGAGCTAGAATGCTCGACTATGCATAAGGAAGAGAAATAGTCTGGTAGGTGGGTTGGGGCCCTGGAAACATGTTGCTAGCAGGAGGGGCATATGTGTTGGAGGAACTGGTGTCCCCCTGCTGGTATCCATAACTCTGTTGAGTATATGGCGAAGAGTGTGAAAGGGATCCGACAATACCGTCGGTGGCGTGAGATGCCCTTCATGCATTGACGCTTCCAAGATGAGGGAGGTTTAGCAAGATGGTCTAGACATAATCGGATTGTGCATAAATCAGATCATATCTCAAAACGGTCCGGAGATCTTCTTCCTCAATATGAGGAAAATGGGACATGACATCTTCCCCGATGGGGGATAAAAGGCTCTTAAGAGACCAATCTAGATAGACACGGTCTTCGAAAGGCGGGGCACGACATGTGCTCCTCCATCGACGCCACTCTTGAACATGGTCAGAAAGGCGAGTGGCGGAGGACTGATGGAATGTGGTCAATATCTCCGTACCAGTGTTGTACCAGACAGGTAACTAGAAATATGAAAGGAACACTTTAGCAAGTGTCGCAAAAATGGAATAAGATGCAGAGGGTTGGTCTCCATAACATTTTGCAACGTCTCCAGCGAGTGTGCATTGTAAGAGCCAAAGACGAATGGAGTCATGGTTGGTAGGATCCTCTTCATTAATACCCTCAAACTTTGGGATGTCTGAGGAAATATTAGTCGACATAGAGGGCCAACCAACATCGTGGTGTATGGGGTCGTTTATTAACTCGTTAAGATCCAATAGACTTAACCTAGCCATAAAGGGAGCATGGGGGCTACTGGAACAGTTCCTGAGACTGTTCCACTTGATGTGGCCATCGATACAGAACCGAAGCCAACACCAGCTTGGGTTCCTACACCAACTATGGGTCCATATATGATGACGATATGCAATTAATAAGGCTTGGAATCAGATGGGGAATCAGAGGAACCAGGAGCTCTATCGGTATGGGGACTCGAAGGGCTATGAACTCGAATCTAGCGAAGAGGAGTAATACGCCCAAGAGGAAACTAGGGGTGGAGGCCTAATAGTCTCCCCGACACACACCTTGGTGGTGCAATGATGATAGGACACACGGAACACGGGAATGGTGAAGGGAGATTAGCAATATATCTTTGTCTCGATATGGGGAGATAAATTTATTATGTTAAGTCTTGGTTTGGCAGTGTCAACCAAGCGCCCTTCGCTTAAGGTGTGCTTGTGTGTGTAAGTGAATTAATTGATTAAGCCTAGATAGTGTTTGTAAAAAAGAAAAAATCTTGTTGAAAATAGACTGAAATAAATAACAAAAAATGAACAAAAAAATAATTAACTAAACCCCACCCAAACTGGGTTTGCAAACACTGCACTGCTTGGTGGCTAAACTAATGGGAAATACACTGAAACAGTCAGGAGATCTAAATGTCAGTGTGACTAGGATCTAGTGACACTAAGCTGCTAGAAAGTGGTGCAGCAACAGCAAAAAACCAGAGGGAACATCGCTACAAAAAGATAGGGAGATGGGTGTAGCACCTATGGAAACTGATGGGACCCTAAGAAAAAAGACCAAACAAGTGGAAATGCGACACTATGGATGGTAACAACCTATCTTAAAAGATCTAAAACAGGAAGGTACATATCTCAAAAATGAAGCTAAAAGCGTTGTAGAAACTTAGACTACTCACTCAGCTAAACTCCTCCTGGAAAGGTGGAAGTGTACTAGAAGCCCCAGGGTAGGCTAAATTTGACTTCGGTGAGTAAAATAGAGTGGATCAAGGCCTAAGAGGGATGAGATAGAGGTCAGAAACCCAGCAGATAGCTCTCTGCAAAAGCCAAAAACCGATCTGAGAAAAACCCTAAAACCCAGAAATCGCATGTACTAACCTGTTTCTCTGCAGGGGTCGCACTTTTTGGGCTAAAAGTTGCGTTCTGAAGCTCAGATCACACTTTTTGGGCTAAAATTTTTTATTTATGTTCCATGGATCCTGGTAAGCAAATCTTAAAAAAAAGTGTCGCCTTTGTCGCGGTTGGTTCCTATGACTAGCGAAAATGACCAGAAAGCTTGTGGAAGTCAGAAATTTATCATATATAGGGTTAAAAAACTAGGAAACATTAAGAGAATTGAAAAAATAAGAACCCTATGCTGAAAAATGAAGGTCACCTAGGTTTCTGGATCTGAAGTATAAAACCCAGTGGAGTCGCCAATTTTGTTGTAGTGTTTTCTTCTCAATGATGTGCGAAAAGAACCCACTTAAGATTATGGATGACAAACAATATCAACAATATAAATGATTGCTAAACATTATAGATCTGCAACAACTGATAGAAACAAAACCTGCCAAAGTCTGGATCTATACCACAATCGTAGTTAAACAGCAAAAGAAAGAGTAATAACTCCAATCATCCAATGGAAACCAGATATGTAAAGAATAATTTTATAATAACACTTGTGAAGAGAACATATAAATGTCACCAGTCACCCTCTATGGGATGGGTTCTTGGCTACCCTCAAACATCTTCAGCTTGTATAGAGTCTCTCTCCTCTATAATGCATAAACCCAACAAAAATATGGTGTGTGACAATGAAAATAATCAGAGTTACTACAGTGAGTGCAACAATGAAAATAATCAAAAGTGAATAATGAATGGAAAACCCTTCTTATAAAAAAATATTGAGTTATCCTAGAATAATGAGCAATAATAAAATATTATTGATCCCATTCTTGGAATAACCACTTGGAATATTTTATTATTTTTGGTTAGGAGGGAAAAAAATATTTAAACTTTTATTTAGAAATAATAAATAAATAAATGATTTATTTATCATCTCAAGGACTTAGTTAGGGAATAATAAACAAATAAGGATTTATTTAATTATTCCTAAGGGATTTAGTCAAATTTGACAAAGAATAATAATTAATTAGTGATTAATTAATTATTCTTGGAGAAAAATAAGATAATTAATGATTTATCTATTTATTTTTCATGATTAGGTCAAATTTGACAAGGAATAATAATAAAACAATGGTTTAATTAATTATTCCTAGAAGAAAATCAAATAAATAGTGATTTATTTAATTATTCTTCATGAGTTTAACTATAAATTAGTTAACAAAGGTGGTTTATTAAGTAATTTCTCACAGTAAAAGCAATTCTACTATGGTAAAATTGGCTTTTACATGGTGTACTTCGATCCATATAGTAAATTAGGTTAGATTATCAATTTTTTGGTGATAACAGAGAGTACCCTATTTTCCAGAGATCCCTCAACCCTGGGAACCCTCTATCTCAATCCCTCACCCTAGGAGCTCAAACAAGGTGGGAAGAGTTGGCTTAGTGTCATCGATCAACATTGTCCCTTTATCTGGAGGGGCTACATCCATCAATCCAAACTTCTCTCTGAAGACCAAGAACTTTCCTTTCGATAGTGCCTTCATGATAATATTTGCAATCTACTCACCTGTTGAAATGTGATGGACTCTAACAACTCCTCTTTGCAAAATGTATCGAACAAAGTGATATCGAACCTCAATGTGCTTGGAATTATCATGAAACACAGGATTCTCTGCCAAATAGATCCCACTCTTGTTGTCGTAATATATCAATGTAGTGTCTAGGACCTACTCAAATAACTCTCCAAATATCTTCCTCAACCAACCTGCTTCGCAGCTAGCCATGCTAGCGCCAATGTATTATTCTTTGACAATGCTCAATGCTGCAGACTTTTGTTTCTTTCTCATCTAGGATATCATGGCAGATCCAAGGCTAAAGAAACATCCTGATGTACGCTTTCTATCAATAACATTTCCTGCCCAGTCAGCATCAGTGTATCTGTGAAGTTGAACATCTCTGACAGAATATCTCAGACCAAGTGTGAATGGCCCATGCAAATATCTCAATACGTGTTTGGTAGCGATCCAATGTAAATGCAGGGGCTCATTTGAGAATTTACTCAATGTATTTACTACATATCATATATTTGGACAGGTGTTCACCATGAACATCAGAGCCCAATTAGTTGTCTATACTCGGATGGATTTGAAAAATTGGGTCCTACAACTTCTCCACATAATTTCTTGAAGTTCATTTCCATCGGTGTAGCCATGGATTTGCATTTAGTCATTCCAAATCTTTCCAACAACTTCACAATTTATTTTCCCATGAAAGGAAAATATCACCAGGATTTTGCCATACCTCAAGGCCTATAAAATAGTGCATGAGTCCAAGATATTTCATCTCGAAATCATCAGAGGCTCACTACCTATCAAGAATAGAATGTCAACATATAAAACCAAAATCAATGTCATACCTTGGACTACCTTGTAGAAAAGGTTGGGATCGAAATTGCTTCTTATGAATCCCAACTTCATTAAGTAACTTTAAATGTATGAATACCAAGCTTGGGGAGCTTCCGTCAAACCATACAATGCCTTCTTCAACCTGCAAACTTGCATTCTTCGATCTTCTACTTCAAATCCATGTGGTTGTTCAACATATACTTCTTCCTATAACATGCCATGGAGGAATGTGGTCTTTACATCTGTCTGATGAAGATTCCATCATTGACTAGAAGCAAGAGAAACTATCGAACAGATGGTTGTATATCGAGCCAGAAGAGAAAATATGTCATAATAATCTTCTCCCTCTTTCTGAGAGAATCCTCGATCTATGAACCTTTATTTGTATTTCTTAATGTTGCCATCAACTCCATGTTTAATCTTGAATAGCCACTTTGAAGTCATGAAAGGATTCCCATTTTGTCTTGGCACAACATCCCATGCATAATTTTCAACAATTGATTCATATTCCTCAGCCATAACATCCTTCCAAACTTTTTCTTTTACATCTTCTTCGAATGAGGATGGTTCAACTTGAATCATAGTGCTCATGGCTACAACATATCCATGATACATACATGTTTGCTTCTTTTCTCTAAATGATCTACGAATGGGAATATTTCTTTCATCATTCTGTAGAGTATCGCAGAGCCAAAGTGGTCTCTTCCTAGTAGGAGGATCACTTGGAGGAGGATCAAAAGGATCCATATGCTCCATGGGATCATCAAAAATATTGGACTCAAGCATGGAAGGACCATATAGAATATCCAAATCATCATTCTCTTCCTTGGGAGGTGGAGGAATATATCTTACTTTTCCAAGAGCTGCATCTTCATCGAATGTTACATCCCTACTGATTTTGACCTTCCTCTGACCAGGAATATATATTCTATATGCTTTATAATTTTCACAATAACCCACAAACATACCTTTTCTTCCTGTAGTTTCTAATTTTTTCCTTTTGTCCTTCAGTACATGAAAATATACAGGGCATCCAAATACTCGAATATGGCTAATATTGGGCTTAACACCTGTGGATATTTCTTTGGGGATCTTATTTTCTAATGCTTGATGAGGCACCCTATTTTGAACATATACAACAACAAATGTGGCTTCTGCCCAAAGGAATTTTGGCACCATTTTATCATGGAGCATAGAATGTGAAACTTCTAATATAGACCTGTTATTTCTTTCACCTAAACCATTATGTTCAGGAGCATATGGCACATTTGTTTCCTTCCTGATCCATTCTTTCTTGCAAAATGCTATGAATTCATTTGACATGTATTCCCCTCCATTTTCAGACCTAAATACTTTGATTCTCTTCTCTGTTTGATTTTCAATAAAGGCTTTAAATTCCTTGAACATTTCAAAGGCTTCATACTTGTGCTTAAGGTAGTATATCCATGTATTTATTAAGAAGTTATCAATGAAGTTGATGTAGTAGAGATGACCACCAATAGAATGCATAGAAAATAGACCACATATATAAGAATGAATGAGATAGAGGATGTCATTTGACTTTATCTCGCTAGAGGGGAATGGTCCCTTCATTTTTTTCCACTCGCACAACCTGGACAAATTCCATCATGATGGGATTGAACATCGGGAATAACTGAGACCAATTTCTTCAATTTCGAAAGAGCATCATAGTGTATATGATCCAATCTACGATGACACAACTCACTCAAATGATTGATATTATGAACCAATGCTAGAAGTGGCCTTTCAGTGACTCTATAGATTCCTTCAAAGCTTGATCCTAATGTGAATTCATCTCTCATAGGTGAAACAGTACACCAAGTCAAAAAAATTCCTTTGATGAAGGAAACCATCATTGATTTATCTTCCAATGTAAATATAGATACCAAGTTCTTCATTAATACTGGAACATACATAACATATTGCAACAGAACTAATTCCCCAGAATTTAACTGAAAGTTGACGAACCCAAAGCCTTTCACAGGATGAGTGGAGTTGTCTCCAAGAATGATCTTCAGCTTATTTCCCCTCTCAACTAGATTAGAGAGGACTTACTTATATAGAGAAATAATGAGAGGCCTCGCTATCTGTTAGGGCCTAAATCTACCTTAGGCTAAGAAAAGGCAGGTCTAGGGTAACATCAAACCACGCTTAACCTAGTAGCGATCCCTACCAAGTCGGGAGAGGGCTCTCTCCTTGTCGATCTCAATGAAAATTTATCAACTAAGGCTTGAGATGACTGATATGAAAACTAATTTTAGGCTAGGTACGTTTTCTTAGAGGAATTTGATTGAATTTATGGTTGGTTGCTAGATTAGATGGGGAAGGTAGCTTTGGGTCCAGGAAATGAACACAGATTTGTAGATGTTTCTATGGGGCGAGGTAGGTAAGTGTTTTAGCACTTTGAAATGAGTGTAATGGTGGGTCTAAAGACTGGTGAGGAGCTGGAGAGGGCATGCAAAAGTCATGAGTCCTCTTCAAACAGTAGAAAACATGTAAAACTAAATAAACCCTGAGGCAGAGCACTGAAACATCAATGAATTCTAACTTTTACACTTGTTTCATTTAGCTATGAATAATAAAAGAGATGATGGCACACATAAACATAAGATCACTGAATAACTGATAAGGAAACTATGCTAATTCACATTACCACAAGAATCCCACAAAATGCTGCAAAACCCTGGTTTATTTCCTTGCCAGACTACAAAAGTGATGTACAATAGTGCTCAATGCATCCACAAGAGTCCAACCTTCTACCAAATTCCAACCCCTACACTATGAAATTCATAAAATATATAAATTTGCTCATCCTTGTACTAAGGGAATTGAGCTCAACCATTTTCTTCAAAATAGAATCAGTTACATAAAACTTGGACCGAATTTCTGAAAATAGGTTTTGAAGATGAACTCGTATCTCCTAAACCATAGCACCTGTTACACAACAAAAAGATATTTTTGTATATAAGTTCATGTTGGAAAAAAACTTCTCTCAAATTTTGGAAACTCGTTTCCAATTGCTTGCAATCTATGCCACAAAATCATCTCTAAAATAGAAAATCATTAAAAATTTAAATCTATGAAAATAAGTTGTAAGATCTAGTCACATATCCCAATTCATGACACCTGTGAAAAAAATGAAAGAGGTTTTTGTTATATTTCTCGTGGTTAACAAAAACATCCTTAGTTTTTGAAAAATTACTTTCCATCTGTTGTAAAATGGCACCGCACTAAAATGACTAAAACAATAAAAAAATATGAAAAAATTGCATTGTTTTAATGTAGGCTCCAAATATCATTGTATATCTTCCACATAGTAGCACCTGTGCATAAACGGAATGAGGTTTTTGTTATGTGGTATGTGATGAACAAAAACCTCTTTCACTTTTGAAAAATTCCTTACCATTATTTTAGAAACTGGTTTTGTACTAAACTTGTCATTGTGTGCAGCAACTGACCTCAAAACATGCATAAGCAAGAATCACTCATTCATTTCGATCATATATTCTAATCTGGGAGTCGGTTATCGGACTGTGATATACCGTTGGAAATATTTTTCCAAGATTCTTCTAATGGACACACTTGTGATATGTTTTGTGCTGAAAATCATGTGCAAAACATCTAACAAAACCAGACATAGTAAGAGCTCATGTTGATCCCTGGTGACAGGTTGCGAACACTGGAACTAACAACAGCTCCATTTGGGATGGCAACTCCATGGAGGTGTCAAGAACACTGTAGACCAATTACCTCATCCATTAGGCATGGATGGTCAAACCACTGCAAAACAACTCATACTAATCCAAAAACATATACATACTACAACCTATACATAAACAAATACCGAAAACTGAAATATTGCCTCAAGCAGTTTATTTATGTACAAATATAACCTAATTTCCTACAAAATTGATAGATCAAGTAATGTTGTAATGCCAGATTGACCAATCAAGTAAATGTGACAAGGATGCTGCTTGGAAGTGCTCGAACCAAGACACAATTGGAAATGTTGACAACCATCCATGCACAAACTGAATTTGGTTGTGTGAAAGACAATCTGACTTATCATTCAAACTGAAAAAATACTCCATATATATGACAATAGGATCAAACAAACCAGATTCTATTTTCTGCCCTAACTCCTCAACACAGACCTTCAACTACAAACTGTCAATGCAAACATCCATGGGAAACTCTATTGTTTCTTGTTTTGAAGGAGGGAGAGTTTCCAAGAACTTTTTGGGATCTCGGAATTCATATGATTGGATCTGATCATTTAAATATTGAATCTCCTTCTCAAATTTTTCAACAAGTAACTCAAAGATACCAGTTTTAGCTTTAAGATGAAACTTCGAAGATCTCAAACATAGAAGCACGGCAATGAAAAATACTTCATCAATTTCAATATCCATTAACTGATCTCTAACTTCTTTTAAAACTTCACAAAATGCAGGGTTTGCCACATACCCTACCATTTTATTTTAGTGCATGAAGGGATTAGTGAGCACTGGAATCTCTGGATTGTGTTGGAGTCGCCAGGTGAATATTTCAGCCTTCATATGTGTCTGACTGTTGTCCACCATCAACAATCAGATCTGCAACTTGAATGTTCTTTCCCAGAGAAGATCTGTCACCTCTTCCCCAGCTGAATTCAGTTCATAAACTAAACCAGAGATTGACTGAAGTAGCATTCATCTACTATGCACTTGCAGAGCAAGAGCAGTTCGAAGGCTACCTGGCTAAATTTAGGCTCCATCTATAGTTTATAAAGTAATGAACACTAACAAACAAACAAACTTTTCTTCCCCGGTATGGTCGCCACTATGTTAGGGCCTAAATCTACCTGAGGCTAAGAAAAGGTAGGTCTATGGTAACATCAAACCACACTTAACCTGGTAGCTAGCCCTACCATGTCGGGAGAGGGCTCTTTCCTTGTCAATCTCAATGAAAATTTATCATGGCTTGAGATGACTGATATAAAAACTAATTTTAGGCTAGGTATGTTTTCTTAGAGGAATTTGATTGAATTTATGGTTGGTTGCTGGATCAGATGGGGAAGGCAGCTTTGGGTCTAGGAAATGAACACAGATTTGCAGAAGTTTCTGTGGGGCGAGGTAGGTAAGTGTTTTAGCACCTTGAAATTAGTGTAATGGTGAGTCTAAAGACTAGTGAGGAGCTAGAGAGGGCATGCAAAAGTCATGAGTCCTCTTCAAATAGTAGAAAACATGTAAAACTAAATAAACCCCAAGGCAGGGCACTGAAACATCAATGAATTATACCTTTTACACTTGTTTCATTTAGCTATGAAGAATAAACGATATTATGGCACACATAAACATAAGATCACTAAATAACTGAGAAGGAAACTATGCTAATTCACATTACCACAAGAATCCCACAAAATGCTGCAAAACCCTGGTTTATTTCTTTGCCAAACTGCAGAAGTGATGTACAATAGTGTTCAATGCATCCACAAGAGTCCAACCTTCTGCCAAATTTGAACCCCTACACTATGAAATTCATAAAATATATACATTTTCTTAGCCTTGTTCTAAGGGAATTGAGCTCAACCATTTTCTTCAAAATAGAACCAGTTACATAAAACTTGGACCGAATTTCTGAAAATAGGTGTTGAAGATAAACTCGTATCTCCTAAACCATAGCACCTGTTACAAAAATGAAAGAATTTTTTGTAGATAAGGTAATATTGGAGAAAAAAATCTTTCAAATTTTGGAAATTCGTTTCGAGTTGCTTGTAATCTATGCCACAAAATCATCTCTAAAACAGAAAATCATTAAAAATTTAAATCTGTGAAAATGAGTTGTAAATATCTAGTCACATATCCCAATTCATGACACTTTTGAATAACCTGAAAGAGGTTTTTGTTATATGGCTCTTGGTTAACAAAAACCTCATTGGGTTTTGCAAAATTACTTTCCATCTATTGTAAAATGGCACTGCACTAAAATGACTAAAACAGTAAAAAATATGAAAAATTGCTTTGTGTTAATGTAGGCTCCAAATATCACTGTATATCTTCCACATAGTAGCACCTGTGCATAAATTGAAGGTGTTTTCTTTTATATGGTATGTGATGAACAAAAACCTCTTTCGCTTTTGAAAAATTCCTTACCATTATTTCAGAAACTGATTTTGTACTAAACTTTTCATTGTGTGCAGCAACTGACCTCAAAACATGCATAACCAAGAATCACTCACTCATTTCAATCATATATTCTAATCTGGGAGCCGGTTATGGGAGTGTGATATACCGTTGGAAATATTTTTCCGAGCTTCTTCTGATGGACACACTTGTGACATGTTTTGTGTTAAACATCAGGTGCAAAACATCTAACAAAACCAGACATAGTAAGATCTCATGTTGATACATGGTGACAGGTTGCGAAGACTGGAACTAACATCTGCTCCATTTGGGATGGCAACTCCTTGGAGGTGTCAAGAACACCATATACCAAGTGCCTCATCCATTGGGCATGGATGGTAAAACAATTGCAAACCCAAAACAACTCATACCAATCCAAAATCATGTACATACTGCAACCTGTACATAAACAAATACCGAAAACTGAAATGTTGCCTCAAACAGCTTATTTATGCACAATCTAACCTACTTTGTTGCAAAATTGATAGATCAAGTAACGTTGTATTGCCAGATCAACCAATCAAGTAAATGTGACAAGGATTTTGCTTGGAAGTGCTCGAACTAGGACACAATTGGAAATGTTGACAGCCATCCATGCACAAACTAAATTTGGTTGTGTGAAAGAAAATCTGACTTATCATTCAAATTGAAAAAATACTCCATATATGTGACAATAGGATCAAAGAAACCAGACTTTGTTTGCTACCCTAACTCCTCAACACAGATCTCCAACTGCAAACTGTCAATGCAAACATCCACGAGGAGCTTTATTGTTTCTTGTTTTTAAGGAGGGAGAGTTTCCAAGAACTTTTTGGGATCTCAGAATTCATATGATTGGGTCTGATCATTTATATACTAAATCTCCTTCTCAAATTTTTCAACAACTAACTCAAAGATGCCAGTTTTAGCTTTAAGAGGAAACTTTGGAGATCTCAAACATTAAAGCACGGTAATGAAAAATACTTCATCAATTTCAATATCCACTAACTGATCTCTAACTTCCTTTAAAACTTCACAAAACACAGAGTTTGCCACATACCCTACCATTTTATTTTAGTGCATGAAGGGATCAGTGAGCACTGGAATCTCTGGATTGAGTTGGAGTCGCCAGGTGAATGTTTCAGCCTTCTTATGTGTCTAACTTTTGTCCAGCATCAGCAATCATATCTACAACTTGAATGATCTTTCCCGTATAAGATTTGTCACCTCTTCCCCAGTTGAGTTCAGTTCATAAACTAAACCGGAGATTGACTGAAGCATCATTCATCTACTATGCACTTACAAAGCAAGAGCAGTTCGAAGGCTACTTGGCTAACTTCTAACTCTGTTTGTAGTTTATAAAGCAATGAACACTAACTTACAAACAAACTTTTCTTCCCCAGTGTTACGCTGAATTTTGTCACCTTGACTATCTGCAGTTTATGTGGCCTCATCAATAGCCACATTGTCCTCTTTGTCAAGCCCCATACCTCTGCTCTTCATGTCAAAACTTCAAAGAGAGAAAAAGTCACTTGAAAACATGTTTATCTCTGGGTACGCAGGTTCTCTCTACCTTGCCTGCGTGTACGCACTCCAAATACATTAGACCTGCATAGTAATACGCTCTGTA
>APFE030825492.1:3443-35138 GCA_000404065.3 Pinus taeda | reverse complement strand
CTAGAGCCTTCTAGAAGAGTGTTTGACGTGTATTGAGTGCCTCCAGATGTTTCATGCACCCCTATGATAGAGGAACTTATCCCATCAAGAGAGGAGCTACCCCATCCAAAAGAGGGAGTATCCCATTGATGTTGGAACTGAATAACTTCCTCTAGAATACTATAAATACAGTGCTTGGGCCAAAGGAGGGGAGGTTGAAAGCTGAACATTCTAAAGGGTAAATGCTGCTGGAATTAGGACTTCCATTGTTGACTTGTGAGGGGAGATCACTATCCTTCCTTGTTGCCATATTGGGAGTGGGTGAGCTTGTCAAAGTAGAGGAAATCTCTTGCTGGACCCTGGGAGGAGCTTGCACAACACCAAGGCTCAGGTTGTAATGGTTCCTTTTGATTATTTAATATAATACAAATAAGTCCATTCTTCTCAATGATTTGTTTATGAATTATTTCATGTATTCCTTGGTCAATATGATAGATATGCTTTATTTTATGATGAATATTCAGATGCTATGTAATCGTTTGCTTTTTAGTGTATGCAGGTCTTAAAGTGAAGGAGGAGCTCATTTGGATCAGCAAGGCTGGACTGCTACAACAAGCGCTGGGACCTAAGGTAAGATCGAAAACATTTGAATTCTCATAGAATGATGTGTATCTAGAGAAGGATAGCTCTTGTTTGGTTTGTTTGTCATTAGAGAGTCTTAGACTCCTAGGAAGGTTGGATTTGTCCGCAAATATAACTCATTCCGTGTGACACCCAGTATGGTCGCCACTATGTTAGGGCCTAAATCTACCTCAGGTTGAGAAAAGGCAAGTCTATGGTAACATCAAACCACGCTTAACCTGGTAGATCTCCCTACCATGTCGGGAGAGGGCTCTCTCCTTGTCAATCTCAATGAAAATTAATCAAGGAAGGCTTGAGATGACTGATATAAAAACTAATTTTAGGCTAGGTATGTTTGCTCATAGGAATTTGATTACATTTATGGTTGGTTGCTGGATCAAATGGGGAAGGCAGCTTTGGTTCTAGGAAATGAACACAAATTTGCAGAGGTTTCTATGGGGTGAGGTAGGTGAGTGTTTTAGCATTTTGAAATGAGTGTAATGGTGAGTCTAAAGACTAGTGAGGAGCTGGAGAGGGCATGCAAAAGTCATGAGTCCTCTTCAAACAGTAGAAAACGTGTAAAACTAAATAAACCCCAAGGCAGAACACTGAAACATCAATGAATTCTACCTTTTACACTTGTTTCATTTAGTTATTAAGAATAAAAGTGATGATGGCACACATGAACATAATATCATTGAATAAATAAGAAGGAAACTATGCTAATTCACATTACCACAAGAATCCCACAAAATGTTATAAAACACTGGTTTATTTCCTTGCCAAACTGCAGAAGTGATGTACAATAGTGCTCAATGCATCCACAAGAGTCCAACCTTCTACCAAATTCCAACCTCTACACTATGAAATTCATAAACTATATACATTTTCTCACCCTTGTACTAAGGGAATTCAGCTCAACCATTTTCTTCAAAATAGAATCAGCTACATAAAACTTGGACCGAATTTCTAAAAATAGGTGTTGAAGAGGAACTCTTATCTCCTAAACCATAGCACCTGTTACAAAACTGAAATAGGTTTTTGTAGATAAGGTCATGTGAAAGAAAAAAATATCTCAAATTCTTGAAATTCGTTTCCAATTGCTCGTAATCTGTGCCACAAAATCATCTCTAAAACATAAAATCATTAAAAATTTAAATCTGTGAAAATGAGTTGTAAAGATCTAGTCACATATCCCAATTAATGACACTTGTGAATAACCTGAAAGAGGTTTTTGTTATATGGCTTGTGGTTAACAAAAACGTCCTTGGGTTTTGCAAAATTACTTTCCATGTGTTGTAAAATGGCACTGCACTAAAATGACTAAAACAGTAAAAAATATGAAAAAATTGCTTTGTTTTAATGTAGGCTCCAAATATCACTGTATATCTTCCACATAGTAGCACCTGTGCATAAACTGAAGGCATTTTTTTTATATGTTATGTGATGAACAAAAACCTCTTTCACTTTTGAAAAATTCCTTACCATTATTTCATAAACTGATTTTGTCCTAAACTTTTCATTGTGTGCAGCAACTGACCTCAAAATATTCATAACCAAGAATCACTCATTCATTTCGATCATATCTTCTAATTCGGGAGCTGGTTATGGGAGTGTGATATTCCATTGAAAATATTTTTCCGAGCTTCTTCTGATGGACACACTTGTGACATGTTTTGTGTTGAACATCATGTGCAAAACATCTAACAAATCCAGACATAGTAAGAGCTCATGTTGATCCCTGGTGACAGGTTGCGAAGACTGGAACTAACATCAGCTCCATTTGGGATGGTAGCTTCTTGGAGGTGTCAAGAACACTGTAGACCAAGTGCCTCATCCATTGGGCATGGATGGTCAAACAACTGCAAACCTAAAACAATTCATACCAATCAAAAAACATATACATACTGCAACTTGTACATAAACAAATACCGAAACCTAAAATGTTGCCTCAAGTAGCTTATTTATGTACAAATCTAACCTACTTTGCTGCAAAATTGATAGATCAAGTAACGCTATAACACCAGATCAACCAATCAAGTAAATGTGACAAGGATGCCGCTTGGAAGTGCTCGAACCGAGACACAATTGGAAATGCTGACAACCATCCATGCACAAACTGAATTTGGTTGTGTGAAACACAATTTGACTTATCATTTAAACTTTTAAAATACTCCATACATGTGACAATAGGATCAAAGAAACCAGACTCCGTTTGCTGCCCTAACTCCTCAACACAGACCTCCAACTGCAAACTGTCAATGCAAACATCCACGGGCAGCTCTATTGTTTCTTGTTTTGAAGGAGGGAGAGTTTCCAAGAACTTTTTGGGATCTCGGAATTCATATGATTGGATCTGATCATTTAAATATTGAATCTCCTTCTCAAATTTTTCAACAAGTAACTCAAAGATACTAGTTTTAGCTTTAAGAGGAAACTTCGGAGATCTCAAACATTGAAGTACGGTAATGAAAAATACTTCATCAATTTCAATATCCACTAACTGATCTCTAACTTCTTTTAAAACTTCACAAAACACAGGGTTTGCCACATACCCTACCATTTTATTTTAGTGCATGAACGGATTAGTGAGCACTGGAATCTCTGGATTGAGTTGGAGTCACCAGGTGAATGTTTCAGCCTTCATACGTGTCTGACTGTTGTCCACCATCAGCAATCACATCTGCAACTTGAATGATCTTTCCTGGAGAAGTTCTATCACCGCTTCCCCAGTTGAGTTCAGTTCATAAACTAAACCAGAGATTGACTGAAGCAGCATTCATCTACTATGCACTTACAGAGCAAGAGCAATTTGAAGGCTACCTGGCTAACTTCAGGCTCCATCTGTAGTTTATAAAGCAATGAACACTAACAAACAAACAAACTTTTCTTCCCTAGTATGGTCGCCACTATGTTAGGGCCTAAATCTACCTCAAGTTGAGAAAAGGCAAGTCTATGGTAACATCAAACCATGCTTAACCTGGTAGCTAGCCCTACCATGTCGGGAGAGGGCTCTCTCCTTGTTAATCTCAATCACATGCCAGATAACAAAAACCTCCTTCAGTTTAATAGGTCCAGAACCAAGAGTGAAGACATAACCTGCAATAGACTTCCGATCATCAGGGTCACCAGCCCAATCGGAATCAATGAAACTAACCAATAGAGGAGATGGTTTTGCACTGTAATGAATCCCAAACTGAACTGTACCTCAAACATAATGAAGTATTATTATAGTTGCTTTCCAATGAATTTCATGCGGGCTTTGCATAAATCGAGCAATAAGGCCAACAACAAAGGAAAGGTCAGGACAGGTATGGGTCAGATACAAAAGTTTTCCTACAAGCTGATGTTGAGTCATGAAATGGGTATGTATTTACCATTAATCTCATCATGTTTTTCCTTGATTCTTATATTTTCCATATCCTAATGCGCTAATATGTTGAGGAATTATGGTAAGAAATGAAGGAATTATTTGCAATTACGATTTAGCTCATTTTTACCCTTCTTAAGAAGGAAAGCGACAAAAGGAACAATTGTTGTTCCCTGACATTAGAACAGCAAAATCCAACAAGCAAAGGAAGGAACGAGTTGGTTGCGGACAAGGCTGAGAGCGAATCATAGGGATCAGCACAGAATAGGAAAGATGTCTGAAGTTAGAAATCTGTTGTGAATCCCTGAGGATCTGGAGATCTTGAGGAATCACATTTACCATTTATCATTACCCTTTCTAATTATAAAATAGGGCAAATGTAAGAAGAAATGGGAGGACTCTATGTTATTTTTAAAATTTTAATTTTAATTACAGACTCTCGCTGTTGAGAGAACATGACTATATTGTAATGCTCTTTAAGTTTGATTATTAATATATAATTGAAGTTGTTGTTCCCTCGCAATATCTGAAGTAGCTTAACAGTGTTCATTGGCGGCTAAGGGCCTGGCCTCTAGTGGATTTAACTGCTTTCTTTGTCCCATACATTTCCAATTCTCACAAGTGTGATTGGCTTGATAGTTTTCCTACTTTCTGTGATTTTATCTCCTTCGTTATTTATTGTTTCGCTGTATTGACGAAATATCTCTACTTTACATGATTTACAGTACTGTCGTTTGATTCAATTTACCTTCATCGCAAACTAAGTTACTTAGATAAGTATTCGAATTGATTTAATCAATTGTAAAGAGTTTAATTATCGCTATTGGACTCTCAGATTGATAGCATTGCTATTTTGATTATTTACTAGAGATTGAGTTTGATTTAGATTAAATCAGTGAAGAAGAGTTGAGTTATTGCTATTGTACTCTTAGTTGATGTTGTTGTTACTTGAATTGCTGTAATATTTGATTTCAATAGAGGATTGAGTTTTGATATTTCCTTTAATAATTGCAATTGGAGTTTACTAGATGCATCCATTTACTCTTGTATTCAAAGATCTATACTACAAGTTAGGAAACATTACTCTCTAAATTAATAGTAGCCACATACTGTGTACACTCTTGAAATAAGAGGACTTACCTAGGTTGATGATTGATATGTGATAATTAGGAGTTTTAAAAGGAACCTTTTATCAGCCAACATTTTGGTGTCGTTGCCAAGGAGAGTGTAGCCATTTACAAAGAGTGATGTATATCTGATAATTTTTGTTGAGGAAGAATTGGGTATTGAAAATGGAAGGTAAGAACCTATGTAACGAGCAAGTAAAGTGCTTGCTCCTCCACCCACTTTTTAGCATAACTATAGAGAAGCGAAGTAGGTGTTTGATTCTTGTCTGTTGAGAGAGAACTAGGTATTAAAAATGGAAGGTAAGAACCTGCATATGGAGCAAGTAAAATGCTTGCTCCTCTACCCGCTTTCCAGCGGAGTTTGTAGGAACTTAGGGTAGAGATAAACATTTGAATTGTTTGCATGAATTACTAAGAAGAAAAGACCCGAAAACAATCAAATTCCACTACCCAAACCTGAAAAATCTAAGGGACCGGTGACCCGTGGACGATCAACTTTTATCGACGACATCTTAAGAAACGCTAAATCTCAGCCATTAGTAGGTCCTCGAACCATTGCTTCCAGACAACCTATTGTCTCCCTTTGGGCCACAAGCTCACCATTTATAGCCTACGCTGAGGTCCACAGTAAAAAGGAAGGAACTGAGCGGAGTTTTATAAGAAATTGAAAAATCCTGCCCAATTCCCTCACATGAAGGGAATTCATGTAATGTTCGTTAAGGAGGAGGAGAAACCGGGGAAATAGAGGAACCAAAATCCCCTCAGGTAGTAATCGAGCAAAGGGCACCCAGTATCCCAAACCAAGGGAGTGTTGTTAAGATCATTCCCACCCCTTCTAGACATCCTAGGGATAACTCTTTAACCCCAGATATCCCAGAAGGGTAATGGCATATATTTGATCAAATGGCCAACAATCCACAAGCACCCCAGACCTCTACATTACAGTATCCCATTGTTGACACAGTTGTCAATGCACCCATGAAAGCTATCCCTCTACAAAATATTCCCACTTTTCATGGACTTATGTCAAAGGATTCAGATTCATTTCTATTTGAATTTTATGTATTATGTCGGGGTTATGATTACACCACTGACCCCCATAAACTAAATTTGTTTCCCTCTATGTTAAAAGGAGCAGCCCTGCGTTGGTTTATGGGATTAGGTGGGGGAACCATAAATGACTGGGATCAAATGAAAACCAATTTCCTTAATATTAGGACTATTATAGATCTAGGGAACTAAAAGATGAAATATTCCAAATGATAGCAAGACCTAGTGAAATGTTGGAAGAGTATGTGGATCATTTTCAATATAACCTCCAAAGATCTCCCTATGCAACTCTCCCTTTGCCTGATAATGTTCTAAAAACTACACTGATTAAATGAATGAAAGACCAATGGATAGAGACATTAAATATTATGGGTAAAGGTGATATATATCAAGAAGTCTATGCTAACATTATTAATTTGTGTATCAGGTGCTCAAGAGGCAGTAAGAGATTGAAACTAGCAGAATGCGATATGACCACCCAAGATAGCAAAATATCTGGAGAAAGCATTACTCGTGCAGAAATCGGCAACCTACTGGAGGATTTAAAAACATATATCTTGGGAACTTTGATGACACAATTAGACATCATGCAGGCCAAGCAGAACAAAACCTAGTGATATTTTGCCCTAGATGCAGGAAGAAGCATAGTCATAAAGAATGCCTGCTAGATATGGTACAGACTTGTGCCATATGCACTAAAGATCATGCCACAGAAAATTGCCCATCGCTTCCAGGGTTAAAAGTAGTCTTCAAGGAGGCAGAGGAAGAAACAGAACCAGCCTACCTGCTAAATCAGTGTCGCCAATGGCAAGCACGACAAACAGGTACGTCTATTGACCCATCTTCTTTCTTTCAGCCCTCGCAATATAATGCTCAACAACACATAGGAGCTTCGTGGAAGAACCAACCACCTTTTCCTCATTGGTCACATCAACCATTCTCTGTGGCAAGTTCGTCCAATCAATCAAATCAAAATAATAGTTAGCCAAATTCCCCTTATTTCCCACCATTTTGGCAGAACAATACATATCCATCCCAATGGCCATCCTCCACTTCACAGAACCAGAACTAGTAGTCAAGCTAGCAAATACCTACAAACCAACTAGCAGGAAAAATTCCCCTATCTCAACCTACACTACCAACACCTTACACATTGCAGCAGGACCCTCAACCCAATCTATGACCACAACTCCCAGCCCAGCCCAACCCAACCCAAATCCCAACAATAGACCCATCCAATCTATACAAATTATTGAAGGACCGGAGCATTGAGTTGAGGGAGTGTAATGAAATCAAATTAAGGTCTAGATGGATAATTGATTCAGAGGGAGATAAAAATATACAAATAGAAGATCTGTTACCTGTAGAACGAACACCTCAAATGGAGAATATGGTTAAATAGAAAAGCCACGACCAAACTATTACCTCTTCTCCACCATTCCCAGAGAGATTGATTATACCCAACCCAATAGAATATCCCGATTTCGATCTTCTAGGAGAATTAAAAAATCTTTGTGTAAAAATACCCCTCCTCCAGGCTATTCAGGACATTCCAATTTATGCAAAAACTATTAAGGAATTGTGTACTAAAAAGCCTAAGAGGAAAATAAAAACAACCCCAACTGTCCACGTAGTGGGAACTTTGTCCAATTTATTATCAAGGAGAGAAACACCAGTGAAATATGAGGACCCAGGAAACCCTATAGTCACAGTACAAATAAATGGGCACTCCTTCCCCAATGCATTAGTTGATCTAGGAGCAACCATTAATATTCTCACAACAACAACCTGTCAAAAACTTGGCATTACAGCCTTGGATCCAACTACGACTTTCCTGGAAATTGTTGACCGGTTGGTTGTCAAACTAGAAGGGACATTACAGGATCTAATGGTGTCTGTAGATTCCTGGGAATACACAGTAGATTTCTTGATTCCTGGGAATACACAGTAGATTTCTTTATTATTAATCCTAGAAACCAGCTAGATGGACATCCCCTAATTCTAGGAAGAACTTGGCTAGCAACCGCAGATGCTTATATAAGTTGTCGAACAGGCAATATGACTATAGCAAGAGGAAGTAATGTGAAGAATCTAGCTTTATATCCTCTAGCTCAGCCAAGCTTAACAATAATAAAAACTAGAAAACAAACTGTATCATATTTAATTGAAACATTCAATCACTGCTAACCGTAGAAGATGCTCTCGAGTTTAAGAATCAAACAAAAGATGACATTATTAACACTTACATTAACCAACCAGATGTTGTATCCAATCTAAAATGTCACATGATCGAAGCAGCCCTGGATAACAAAATTGAAGAAGATCCCTTAAAAGATATTAATGGCCAGACAATACCAACAACAGCTATCTATAACAGCAAACCCATTGAAATTGAGCTAGGGAAGTCCTAAACATTAATAAAAACCTAACTGATGACCAGGAGAAGAGGCTTGTTCAACTCCTTAGAAAATATAAAGAGGCTTTCGCTTGGGATTTACCCAGATATGAAAGGTATTAATCCCCAATTATGCATGCACCACATCTATACAGAGAAATATGTGAGGCCAATTCGACAACCTCAACGGAGGTTAAATCCTCACCTTAAAGATGTTAAATATGAACTACAAAAACAATTAGATGTAAATTTCATCTATCCTTTATTAGATAGCGAATGGGTTTCTCCATTAGTTGTGGTGCCTAAAAAGAATGGGAAGTGGTGTATATGTGTCGGTTATAGAGAGCTTAATACAGCAACCCAAAAAGATCATTTTCCTCGGCAACGGCACCAAAATGTTGGCTGGTAAAAGGTGCCTTTTAAAACTCCTAATTATCCCACATTAATCATCAACCCGGGAAAGTCATCTTATTTCAAGAGTGTACACAGTATGTGGCTGCTATTAATGCAGAGAGTAATGTTTCCTAACTTGTAGTATAGATCTTTGAATACAAGAGTAAACGGATGCATCTAATAAACTCCAATTGCAATCATTAAAGGAAATATCAAAACTCAATCCTCTACTGAAATCCAATCTTACAGCAATTCAAGTAACAACAGCATCAACTGAGAGTACATAGAAATAACTCATCTCTTCTTAACTGATTTAATCTAAATCAAACCCAATCTCTAGTAAACAATCCAAATAGCAATGTTATCAATCTGAGAGTCCAATAGCGATAATTAAACTCTTCACAGTTGATTAAATCAATTTGAATACTTATCTAAGTAACTTAGTCTGTGATGAAGGTAAATTGAATCAAACTACAGAACTTTAAATCATGTAAAGTAGAGATATTCTGCCAATACACGAAAACAATAAATAACGAAGGAGATAAAATCACAGAAAGCAGGAAAACTATCAAACCAATCACACTTGCGAGAATTGGAAATGTATGGCACAAAGAAAGCAGTTAAATCCACCAAAGACCGGGCCCTTCGCCGCCAGCGAACACTGCTGAGCTACTTCAGATAATGCGAGGGAACAACAACTTCAATTATATATTAATCATCGAACTTAAAGAGAATTACAATATAGTCGTGTTCTCTCAACAGCGAGAGTCTGTAATTAAAATTACAATTCGAAAAATAACAGAGAGTCCTCCCCTTTATTCTTACAATTGTCCTCTTTTATAATTAGAAAGGGTAAAGATAAATGGTAAATGCGATAGGGGATCCTGAGGGATTCGCAACTGATTTCTAACTTCAGACATATTTCCTATTCCGTGTTGATCCCTCTGATTTGCTCTCAGCCTTGTCTGCAACCAACTCATTCCTTCCTTTGCTTGTCAGATTTTGTTGTTCCAATGTCAGGTAACAACAATCGTTCCTTTTCTCGCTTTCCTGCATAAGAAGGGTAAAAGTTAGCTAAATCGTAACTGCAAATAATTCCTTCATTTCTTACCATAATTCCTCAACATATTAGCACATTAGGATATGGAAAAGATAAGAATCAAGGAAAAAGATGATGATATTAATGGTAAATACATACCCATTTCGTGACTCAACATACTCCCCTGCTAACCCTGTTTCATGGCCTCATGAAAAGTAAGTAGTTCGTATGCAGAGCAGTTAAAGAGTAGGCTGGAGAAGGAACGTCAAAAAGTGGTCTACAATCATGATTCTGGGCCAAGAGCTCAAAGTCGGGCCCTTCCTTCCCTTCAGGTAATTCATATATAGCCCGATAACCTTCAGGAGGATACCAAATGATGGGGCTACGAAACCGACATCCGAACCAATAATATCCTTCTCTCAAAATGAGATTGCTATAAGTGACAAAACGGTCTACAGCTGTTTTAAAATTCCTGTAATTAGATGACTCTCTATCATGTACACTACTAGTGGAGATTGCCCACCTGAACTTGGATGCAGCCAAAGAAATTTCTTGAATGGAGAGGAAGTATGTTATTCCCGTTTGTACAATCTCCTTCTGAATAGGCCCTAAAATTTTAATCACCCCTTCCCTTGTCACCAATCTCTTATGGTTGGCAAGCATTTGCAAAGGGTGCTTGGGTTCACTTCTTACCCAAATATCCAATCCATGCTCTTGTCTTTGGAATGCGTTATGAGCTTTGAACCATTTAAGTTGATTGACTGCAAATGAGATAAAGGCTTGGAATTGAACATCTCCCACAAAAGGGTTGGGGTTCTTTTCCACCTCATTCTCTAATGAAAAATTGTGTAGTTAAAATTCAGGAAGCAGCCTTTGAACCTTTACTCCATGTTGTTTGCAACAATTTATAAAATCTTCAATTGTTTTTAATTCGATTGGTTTTCTAGCTCTCAAGACTTTAATTTTCAACAGCAAGTATCGTTCTAATAAAAACAAGGCATAATTAGTGACAGGAGCCCTGCATGCCAAGACATAATATAATATATATATATTATATATATATATATATAATGAGAAGATGGTGTCTTTCTAAGATATGACCCTATCTAATCTGAGCTTGATTCTCTCCATTTTCTCTTTTGCTTTTCTGTATCTGTCAAAGGTCTTGCTCTTTGTTCCATTCATTTCCCAAAACTACCTCTGCAACTCTTGGTATTTTTGTTGGGAAACAATTTCTTGTTCAAGCCGTTCTAATGCGAGCTGAGTCTATGCTAATTCTTCCTGAAGATTCAATATAATGGGGTCATTGTGTGTCATTACATCTTTGGCTTGAATTCTTGTCTGAGTACTTCTGCTATGAGAAGGGATGCCTTCTGTCTGTATTTCTATATTATGGGAGGTCCAAACCTCCATCTGAGTAGCCATGCTATAGGAGGGTACATCCTTTGTCTGAGTAGTTATGTTGTAAGAGGGTATATCCTCTGTCTGGGTAGCTACTTATGCTAGAATTACATGATTTTCCTTCTGAGTGATAATAGGTTGAGCGGATATGGGCTCAGTTTGAGTCCCTATAGCCCTCCCTTCATATGATTATGTCTGTACAGCTACGTTTGTTATCACCGGGGTTTTTTCTGGGACCTTTCCTGATGTGATTTCCTTTATTTTTATTCTGAGCCTTTTTACTATTTTGTGAAGCTTCTGCTATTCTTTCCTAATCTTTTTCAATTTGGCTCTATACTTTTTTGGAGCAGCAACTGTTCTGCTAACAATCTCGTTATTAGTTTCTGCTTCTAAAGGGCCTGGTTTCTCATGCTGGATCTGTTCTAAGAGGACCGTGTCTCCAGATTGGATATCAGTTTCCTGAATTATTTCGGATTCTTCCTCTTGGCTGATGTTTTCTGTGCTTAGGCCTACCTGGCTGGTTTTTACTGGAGGTGTGTCACCAAATTGGTTCTCTTCATCTTGAATGGCCTCTGCACCTATTTCTGCTTCATGGCTTGCATCTCTTGAGGGAGATAGAATTCTGGCATCACCAGAATTCTCAAGAGATTGGGTTGCTCCTAAATTAAGATTGAGCGGGCTTTCAAGCTATATGTAATCATTCATGTTGGCCAGGACCTAGGCCAATTCAAAATCGTGCAACAAGTCCTCTTAGGGACTGTTGCTTGGTGTTGAGGGAAGTCCTGATTCATTTCTTTGTTCATCTCCAGAGTGCCCTGATTCTTCCTTAGGGTCTAATTCAGGGTTATCCTAGCCTTCTAACTCTAGTTACAAGTGTTGTTCACTTACTGGGCTGGATAATTCTATAGGCTGACTGATACTGCCTTGAGGATTTTCGGCCGCTCCTAATTTTGACCTCAGCCTTGTGGATCGTCTGCACTTTTGAGGTATGTTCCTTGCAAGGGTAGTCCTCTTCCTTTTCAGAATAGGGTTAGATGCAGGTAGAGCTAAACCTCCTTCAATAGCTAATATTAGTTTCTCCCAGCTTGATTGTTGTTGGGCGAGGTTATAGCTGACAATCATCCTGATCAAACATTGGTGGCTTACTACGGTTTCTATGTGTTTGGACCGTCTTAGCCTCTCGATGATGTCATGTAGTAAAGAATTCAATAATGCAGGTAAATTTAAATAGCACTTTTGTTTCAGAACTACTAAGAGTTTGAGTTGACATGGCCTTACCGAGTCTTTGCACCCGTCGCATGTAAGGTAGTTCTGGACGATTCTTGCTAGTTCTCCCCATGGTTCTCCGAGCAAAGATGGTTGAATGCCTTTTCCTTTTTTGATCAACTCTTGTCCTTCATCCCTGAAAGCCTCAATAGCGTCCTGCAGCTTCAACCGCTTACCAACTCACACTGGTCCTTCTGCTAGTAACCCGGATACTTCTACTATCACAGTGTCTGATACTTTGATTTGCCTGCCCCTTACCATGGATTGTCCATTTTGTAGATTTCATAGGAATTCAATAGCAATTTCCTCGTTGGGTGGCTGAAATCTTGTAAAGTATGCTATCCACCCGACTCGAGCTAACATTTCCCTGGCTGCATCAGCACAACCAGTATTAGAGGTTCTCCATGCACTGTTCTTCCTCCCATACTGCCTGAATTCTACAAACGATAAGTGTAGCAAAGAAAATGCAGTGACGAAAAGAGTTGAGTGATGGAACAATAATTGGTTGTGATAGCTTTATCGGTTGATACTTTATAAACATCAATATCATTATTGAGGGTTGTCATAATACCACATGCTCTGCGATCATGGAATGTTGTACCATTCTGCAAAATCCAATGAGAAAATGACAACGCATTCATAAGTACACTGGAGGTCCCCGCCCCCCTCCGAAATAACATATCTCCTACGACTGAATGAGTGGAAGGATAACATGCTAGAGGCGAATTATAGGGGTTATGGATTGGCAAGGTACACATATTAATGAAAGGATCATAAAGAATATTGGAGTGATGAAAACAAGGCGTGTAACGAGAACTATCAATAAGTGATAAGTTGTCATGATGTGATATGATAAGAAAAAGGGGCAACATGTGCAAAAAATAATACTTTACTGCCGTTATTCCACTTAAACTGTTGTGATTGATAAAAAAAAAATTACTCATGCATAAAGGTTCAAGGTACGTTAGGAACATAATCTCTCTGTAGAAAAGATAAAAACATAAGAAGAGGGTATTATAATAGTTATTCATGTAAAATAAAGCTTCAATACCATTAGCAGAGCTTCTGTTGCCTGCAAGCGTCCATAGCCTCGACAAAGTTGCTTTCTAACCCTTGGGGACCATGGTCCTCTGTGTATAATTGGGGAAGTGTCTTATGATGTCCATAATAGAGACCAATGTGCTGGCTTGGTAACCAAGTGAACACATTTCCATTCACTGGGAAGTAGCGAAAGTGGTAAGGCCAGCTCGTGATGAGACCTCCTATTTCCAAGGACTTTGTTTATTTATGCATCCATTGGATCGTATCCTTGGTGTGGTGGCCATAGTGGGAATGCCACTTCGCTCCTTCCTTATGATCATGATAAGCTGCCTTGTGATGAGACCCCCTATCCTCCATCTGTGGAAAAAAATCATAAAACTGTTAGTGAATATATATATATTAACAGTTGTTGTTTCCTATAGGGAACAACAATTTTTGTGTATATTTTGCTTTGTTGTTCCCTCTAAGGAACAAAAATTTTGGCGTGCATTTTTTCTTGTTGTTCCCTGTAGAGAACAATTGTTGTTCCCTACAGGAAACATCAATTTTTGTGTGTTGTTTGCTTTGTTGTTCCCTACAAGGAACAATTGTTGTTCCCTCTAAGGAACAAAAATTTTTGAGGGTGTTTTCTTTGTTGTTCCCTACAGGGAACAACTGTTGTTCCCTCTAAGGAACAATAAAAAAAAAATCATACAGTTTGCTTTGTTGTTCCCTACAAGGAACAACAATTTTCGTATGTATTCCTCTTGTTGTTCCCTACAAGGAACATCATCGTTTTGCATCGGTTTTATTTGTTTTTCCCTACAAGGAATAGCTGTTGTTCCTTTTAAGAAACAACACATTTTTTGCGAATTTTTATTTGTCATTCCTTATAGGGAACAATTGTTGTTCCCTATAAGGAACAACACTTTTTGTGTGGGTTTTTCTTTTGCTATTTCCTTCAAGAAACAACACTTTGTGAATATTTTTTAGAACATCCTCTTTCTCTTCCTTACATATTCATCCCTAGACCATCCCAGTTTCACTCTTTATGATGCTCTTATAAGGTACAATACATATTTAAGGACAACAAGTATGGAGTCTAGTGGAACAGGCAAATATCTTGAATACTATCATCTTTAACAAGATTTCTTTGTGATGATAAAAAAAAGAAAAGGACATAGTTATCTAAATCACTTCACTATCCTCATTTCCACTATAAACCAAACTGATTGATTATATGTACCATGCTGGTTTCCCCTTTCCTGTATAATTCCCTCTATGTATTATCAATAAGATATGTCAAACTTCTTCCGCCATCCCTAATCTTAAGGAGTGATGAACCACCCTCTATGTATAAAATGGGGACTAAAAGATAGATAGATATATATATTATATATATATATTCACTAACAGTTTTATGATTTTTTCCACAGATGGAGGATAGGGGGTCTCATCACAAGCCATCCTACCATGATCATAAGGAAGGAGTGAAGTGGCATTCCCACTATGGCCACCACACTAGGGATATGACCCAATGGATGCATAAACAAACAAAGTCCTTGGAAACAGGAGGTCTCATCATGAGCCAGCCTAAGCACTTTCCCTACTTCCCAGTGAATGGCAATGTGTTCACCTGGTTACCAAGCCAGCACATTGGTTTCTATTATGGGCATCATAAGACACTTCTCCAATTATACATAGAGGACCATGGTTCCTGTTATCACCCTAAAAAAAATTTAAACTTTGGAAAGTTTGCCTTGTTTCTAGTCATGGTTTTATAATAAGTTTTGAATCATCGCATGCTTAAAGGGATAAGTGATAGGATTAGAGTCTCAATAGTGTCATTCTCATTTCCAAACCCTTATTTTATTCATGGTGTCAAAGGGTCTCTAGGTTATTTCATGCTTAAAGTGTTAGGTCATAGGGTTAGAAGTCTTTAAGGTCATATTTCATTTCCAAACAAAGTTTGACAACCTTATTCCATGTCTTAGATGTCTCACCTTGTGTTTAGAAGTCATATCTCAAGTCATTTTGAAAAAAAATTGAAATTAGCTATGAATCCACGTTTTCATAGTGCAGAAAGTGTAAAAAACCTATTTTGCACTACGAAATGACTGAAGTAGCCTTTTTCAGCAAAAAAAAAAAAAAAACCTTATGTTTTCCCTTTTAAGTAGTCAAATTCCAAGGGGTTTCTTGAGAAACTTAAAGCATATTTTAGAAAATTGAAAGAGGTTCTTCTTCCTAACATACCTATATACAAAAACCTCTTTCAGTTTCTTCAAATTCATTATGAGATGGGAGAAGTTGATGACTCAACTTGCGCTACAAAACTGCTGTAAGTGCAGTTTTGGTATTTTGCTAAAATTTCAAAGGGAAGAAACAGTTGGTCTTTTGGAGGATGATGCTACTGAAGGGTGTGAGTAGGTCACTTATGAAAGTTTAAAGCTCAAGCAAGGAAAAAAATAAAAGGATAAAGGATTTATGTAAAATCGAAATTCTACGCTACGAAAACAGCAGACAATTTTGTAGCGCAGCCAAATCAACCTTCTTTATGCTCCTTCAGGGGCTTGTTTTCTTTGTACAGGTGGAAGAGAAAAGTTCCATGGATGATAGAACACATGTAACATGTCTTAAAGGGTCACTTTTGTTAGCAGAAGGATTCGAAGACAAGCATAAGGATGAAACCCTAAAAAGGAGGAACTTTGTCTCCTTGTTTTTAGAAGTCAATTTCGAAGGGGATTCCTAAGAAATTGAAAACTCATTTCTAAAAATTGAAAGGGGTTTTTATTCCTAACATACGGAGCTACAAAAACCTCTTTAATTTTCTTCAAATTCAGTATGATATGGGAGAGATTGATGGTTTAACTTGCACTACGAAATTGCTGAGAGGAACTCTGTTTTCTGGTTTTAGCAGTCTTTTTAAAGGTCAGTTTTTGGCCACATGCAAAAGTATTTTGGAATCATGAAGGATTTTTCTCTTCATAAAATATCTAACTACAATAACCTATCTCACATTTTTCATAAGTGTCACCAATTGGGAGATACAAGGATTTCTTTACAGTCATAATTGCAGAAGACAAATTTCCTAGTTTTCATGGCAGTTAGGTCATGGAACAGCAGGGTTCATAACAAGACTGGAGACATCACCAAATTCGACCTCATGAGGTTGCAGGTGGAAAAGGATTAATTGAATACTAGATAAGGTTGTTAGAAGTATATTTAGGAGTTTTAGTCCTACTTTAATTAGGACTCTTCAAAGACAGTCAAGCTATCATTTTGTAATTAATAAGCCTATTTTATGGTTAGAATAGGTGTCCAAGATGGGAATTTGAATTCCTCTGATGATGGATGATAGAATCCAAGGTTGTAAAGCTATATATGAAGCATGAGGTCGAATTCCTCAAGGGTTGGCATTTGTATTAGCAAAAGAAGTTGTGTTATGTGAGCAGACTGTGTGTTTTTCAAACTTAATGCAAAGATTAGTTTGACTACTCAAGATTCACAAAGAGTTTATGTGTTTTATGCTCTTATGGCTTTGTTAAATTACTTACTTGCAGTGTTATGAGCTTTTTATACTTAGAATTCATTGGAAAATGATCCAACTTCCTTCACATGCTTGTAAACTGTATTGTTTCACTATGTTACTGTTTTATTCATAAACCTAAACTCTAAGTGCCTTGACTTCCATGTTAGGCTGATAATGTTGTTTTGTTGAGGACTATTTTGACTCCATAGCCCAATATATATTTGTTAATCATAGTTTCAACCAGTCAACAAGTTATACTTTTGTTCATTTCATTCCTAGAGTTAGCCATCTAATCATTAATCAAAAACCTTAAACCTAGTGAGAGAGCCCTCTCAGTTTGAGGAGGCTAAGCCTCAACCAAAAGATTGGATTGAAATAGTTACACTGAGATAGTCTGATCAGTAGCCTATGAGGGTCCTATTTTGGTGTTAACAGTTCCCAAGGGTTAGAAAGCAACTTTGTCAAGGCTATGGACGCCTGCAAGCAACAAAAGCTCTCCTGATGATATTGAAGCTTTATTTTACATCAATAACTATTATAACACCCTCTTCTTATGTTTTTATCTTTTCTACGTAGAGATTATGTTCCTAACGTACCTTGAACCTTTATGCATGAGTAATCCTTTTTTTATCAATCACAATAGTTTAAGTGGAATAACAGCAGTAAAGTATTTTTTTTGCACATGCTGCCCCTTTTTCTTATCATATCACATCACGACAGCTTATCACTTATTGATAGTTCTTGTTACACCCATTGTTTTCATCACTCCAATATTCTTTATGATCCTTTCATTAATATTTGTACCTTGCTAATCCATCACCCCTGTACTTCACTGCCAGCGCGTTATCCTTCCACTCATTCAGTCGTAGACGACCTGTTATTTCGAAGGGGGGCGGGGACCTCCAATGTACTTATGAACGCGCTATCATTTTTTTCATTGGATTTTGTAGAATGATATGACATTCCATGATCACAAAGCATGTGGTATTATAACAACCCTCAATAATGGTATTGATTTTTATAAAGTATCACCCGATAAAGCCATCACAACCAACTGTTTTTCCATCACTCAGCTCTATTCGTCACTGCATTTTCTCTGCTACACTTATCATTTGTAGAATTCAGGCAGTATGGGAGGAAGAATAGTGCGCAGAGAACCACTAATACTGGTTGTTTCTGATGTAGTGAAGGAAATGTTAGCTTGAGCCGAGTGGATAGCATACTTTACGAGACTTCAGCCACCCAATGAGGAAATTTCCATTGAATTCCTACGAGATCTACATAATGGACAATCCATGGTAAGGGGCAGGCAAATCATAGTATCAAATGTTGTGACAGCAGAAGTATATGGGTTACCAGTAGAAGGACGGGTGTGGGCTAGTAAACAGTTGAAGTTGCAGGACGCTATTGAGGCTTTCAAGGATGAAGGACAGGAGTTGATCAAAAAAGGCAAAGGTGTTCAACCATCTTTGCTTCGAGAACCATGGGGAGAACTAGCAAGAATCGCCGAGAACTACATTACATGCGACGGGTGCAAAGACATGGTAAGGCTGCGTCAACTCAAACTCTTAGCAGTTCTGAAACAAAAGTGCTATGTAAATTTACCTGCATTATTTAATTCTTTACTTCATGACACCGCCAAGAGGCTAAGATGGTCCCAACACATAGAAACCATAGTAAGCCACCACTGTTTGATCAGGCTAATAGTCAACTATAACCTCGCCCAATAACAATCAAGCTGGGAGGAACTAATATTAGCTATCGAAGGAGGTTTATCTCTACCTGCACCTAACCCTATTCCAAAAAGGAAGAGGACTACCCTTGCAAGGAACATACCTCAAAAGCACAGACGATCCACAAGGCTGAGGTCAAAATTAGGAGCGGCCGAAAATCCTCAAGGCAGTATCAGTCAGCCTATAGAATTATCTAGCCCAGTACGTGAACAACACTTGCAGCTAGAGTTAGAAGGCCAAGATAACCCTAAATTAGACCATGAGGAAGAAACAGGGCACTCTAGAGATGAACAAAGAAATGAATTGGGACTTCCCTCAACACCAAGCAGGAGTCCCCAAGAGGATTTGTTGCACGATTTTGAATTGGCCCAGGTCCTGGAAAACATGAATGATTACATACAACCTAAAAGGCCGCTCAATCTTAATTTAGGAGAAACCCAATCTCTTGAGAATTCTAGCGATGCCAAAATTCTATCTCCCTCAAAAGATGCAAGCCATGAAGCAAAAATAGGTGCAGAGGCCATTTAAGAAGAAGAGAACCAATTTGGTGACATGCCTCCAGTAGAAACCAGCCATGTAGGCACAAGCACAGAAAACATGGGCCAAGAGGAAGAAGCTGAAATAATTCGGGAAACTGATATCCAATCTGGAGACACAAACCTTTTAGAACAGAGCCAAGATGAGCAACCAGGCTCTTTAGAAGTAGAAACTAATAACGAGACAGTCAATAGAACAATTTCTCCTCTGAAAAAGTATAGAGCCAAATTGAAAAAGCTTAGGAAATAACAGCAGAAGCCTCGCAAAACAGTAAAAAGGCTCAGAAGAAAAATAAAGGAAATCACAGTGGGAAAGGTCCCAGACAAAACCCCAGTGATAACAAACGTGGTTGTACAGATAGAATCATATGAAGGGAGGGCTACAGGGACTCAAATTGAGCCCATACCCACTCAACATGTTATCACTCAGAAGGAACAACATGTAATTCTAGCAAAAGTAGCTACCCAGACAGAGGATATACCCTCTTACAACATAACTACTCAAATGAAGGATGTACTCTCCTACAACATGGCTACTCAGATGGAGGTTTGGACATCCCATAATAAAGAAATATAGACAAAAGGCATCCCTTCTCATAGCATAATTACTCAGACAAGCATTCAAGCCAAAGATGTCATGACACATAATGACCCCATTATATTGAATCTTCATGAAGAATTAGCACAGGCTCGGCTCACATTAGAACTGCTTGAGCAAGAAACTGTTTCCCAGCAAAAATACCTAGAGTTGCAGAGGCAGCTTTGGGAAATGAATGCAACAGAGAGCGAGACCTTCGATAGATACAGTAAAGCAGAAGAGAAAATGGAGAGAATCAAGCTCAAAATAGATAGGGTCGTATCTCGGACAGACACCATCTGCTCGTTATATATAGATGTCTTGGCATGCAGGGCTCCCGCTACTAATTATGCCTTGTTTTTATTAGAACGATACTTGTTGTTGAAAATTAAAGCCGTGAGAGCTAGAAAACCAATCGAATTAAAAACAATTGAAGATTTTATAAATTGTTGCAAACAGCTTGGAGTAAAGGTTCAAAGGTTTCTTTGTGAATTTTTCCTACACAATTTTGTATTAGAGAATGAGGTGGAAAATAACCCCAACCCTTTTGTGGGAGATGTTCAATTCCAAGCCTTTATGTCATTTGGAGTCAATCAATTTAAATGGTTCAAAGCTCATAACGCATTCCAAAGACAAGAGCATGGATTGGATCTTTGGGTAAGAAGTGAACCCAAGCACCATTTGCAAATGCTTGCCAAACATAAGAATCCGATGACAAGGGAAGGGGTGATTAAAATTTTAGGGCCTATTCAAAAGGAGATTGTACAGACGGGAGTAGCATACTTCCTATCCATTCAAGAAAGTTCTTTGGCTGCATCCAATCTCAAGTGGGAAGTATCCACTAATAGTGTTTAGGATAGAGAGCCATTTAATTACAGGAATTTTAAAACAGTTACAGACCGTTTTGTCACTTATAGCAATCTCATTTTGAGAGAAGGACATTATTGGTTAGGATGTCGGTTTCGTAGCCCCATCATTTGGTATCCTCCTGAAGGTTATCGGGCTATATACGAATTTCCTGAAGGGAAGGAAGGGCCTGCCTTTGAGCTCTTTGCCCAGAATCATGGTTGTAGACCACTTTTCGATGTTCCTTCTCCAGCCTACTCTTTAATTGCTCTGCATATGAACTACTTGCTTTTCATGAGGCCATGAAACAGGGTAAGCAGGGGAGTATGTTGAGTCATGAAATGGGTATGTATTTACCATTAATCTCATCATCTTTTTCCTTGATTCTTATCTTTTCCATATCCTAATGTGCTAACATGTTGAGGAATTATGGTAAGAAATGAAGGAATTATTTGCAGTTATGATTTAGTTAACTTTTACCCTTCTTATACAGGAAAGCGACAAAAGGAACAATTTTTGTTCCCTGACATTAGAACAGCAAAATCCGACAAGAAAAGGAAGGAACGAGTCGGTTGCGGACAAGGCTGAGAGCGAATCAGAGGGATCAGCATGGAATAGAAAAGATGTATGAATATAGAAATCTTGCGAATCCCTCAGGATCGGGAGATCCTGAGGGATCGCATTTACTATTTATCTTTTCCCTTTCTGATTATAAACGAGGATGATTGTAAGAAGAAAGGGGAGGACTCTCTGTTATTTTTCTAATTGAAATTTTAATTGCAGACTCTCGCTATTGAGAGAACATGACTATATTGTAATGTTCTTTAAGTTCAATGATTAATATATAATTGAAGTCGTTGTTCCCTCGCATCATCTGAAGTAGCTCAGTAGTGTTCGCTGGCAAGTAAGGGCCCGACCTCTAGTGGATTTAACTGCTTTCTTTGTGCCATACATTTCCAATTCTCACAAGTGTGATTGGTTTGATAGTTTTCCTACTTTTTGTGATTTTATCTCCTTCGCTATTTATTGTTTTCCTGTATTGACAAAATATCTCTACTTTACATGATTTACAATATTGTCGTTTGATTCAGTTTACCTTCATCGCAGACTAAGTTACATAGATAAGTATTCGAATTGATTTAATCAATTGTAAAGAGTTTAATTATCGCTATTGGACTCTCAGATTGATAGCATTGCTATTTTGATTGTTTACTAGAGATTGAGTTTTATTTATATTAAATCAGTTAAGAAGAGATGATTTATTGCTACTGTACTCTCAGTTGATGTTGTTGTTACTTGAATTGTTGTAAGATTTGATTTCAGTAGAGTATTGAGTTTTGATATTTCCTTTAATAATTGCAATTGGAGTTTATTAGATGCATCTGTTTACTCTTCTATTCAAAGATCTATACTACAAGTTAGCAAACATTACTCTTTGAATTAATAGCAGCCACATACTGTGTACACTCTTGAAATAAGAGGACTTGTCCGAGTTGATGATTAATGTGGGATAATTAGGAGTTTTAAAAGGCACCTTTTATCAGCCAACAACTGACGGTATAAGGTAGCATCAACTTCAGGGGAAGTACAAGTGACTGAAAGTTTGTCTCCAGACTGAAAGGGAGAAGGGGCTGGCTTAGGGTCTACCATGTGAAAGTGGCATAGAAGATCACAGGCATACTTGGACTGGGAAAGGGAAATACCTTCCTTGGATTGCAAGACTTGAAGACCAAGAAAATAATGCAAGTGTCCTAAGTCTGTCATTTCAAACTTCTTTTTAAGGCTGGAATACATGGTTTATAATGTTGGGATCACTACCAGTAAGGATAAGATCACCAACATAAAGAACGAGAATGATAAGGGACTTACCCACTTTCTTGGTGTAGACAGTATTGTCAGAATGACACCTAGAAAATCTAGTATCTAAAAGAAAGCTATCCATTTTGACATACCAAGCCCGAGGGGCTTGCTTGAGACCATAAAGGGATTTCTTAAGCCGACATACAAGGCTGGAGTCTATTTGTATAAATCTAGGAGGTTGTTCCATATATATTTATTCATGCAAGTCACCATGCAAGAAGGAAGATTTAACGTCTGTTTGATGGAATTCCCATTTGAAAGAGGTAGCAAGGGAAAGAACAAGATGGATATAGTTCATTTTGGCAACAAGGGAGAAGGTTTTAGTATAGTCAATGCCTTCAACTTATGAAAAACCCTTAGCAACAAGACGAGCTTTATGTTTATCAACTTTTCAATCTGGCCCAAACTTGGTTCTGTAAACCCATTTGCATCTAACAAGTTTTCATCCCTTAGAAAGAGGAACAAGATCCCATGTATCATTTTCCAATAATGAACGATATTATTCATTCATAGTTGCATCCCAATCTAGATGGCATGATGCTTCTGCAAAGGTGTCAGGATCATAATTATTTGAAGTTTGAGCCAGTAAAGAAGAGGCTCTATCGAACTGAGAACGTGTACATCATTGATATGTAGGATCACCTGCAAGAGCACCTGCTACATCCCGAGTAGCACGAGCCCATTTTGGAAGCTGAGGAGTTGAAGGAGGATCTTGAGAAGGTGGGGGAGGATTTGTTGGCATTATGATGCATATGTTGTACTTGATGGCAACCCACTCATCTCATATGATAAATTATAAGTGCAGCAATGTTCTTTTCTGGTTCCGCAGGTACACCGATCAGAAGATGCGGTCATCAGCAGGTTGCGCAAGAGGGCCGTTGAAAAGGTGCGGACATGTTCGCAGGTATTTCACACAAAAGGTGCGAACCTAAAATGCACAGACTTTCATGCAGAGAAAATCGTGCATCTTATGTTTGGTCCATGGTATTTAGTCCAACGTCTTTGATCCTATGGTTTTGGTCCGTGGTCTTGCATCTAAAATATTGAACCCCAAGTGTTGGATCCATAGTATTGTTTCTCAATGGTTTTGATCCATGGTTTAAGTAAGGCCTTGGCTATAAAAAGGGAAAGGAGATCAGTTGGCTAAAAACAAGGGTGTTGAATATCTTAAGAATAGTAAGATCTGAAATTCTGATAATCAGTTGGTGAGTTATAGTTGAACCTGAATCAAGAAGAAACCGGAGCATTATAAGTCAGATCTACTGATAGGTCGAGATTTCTTTGGCGCTTGAACGGATCTGTGAATTTGACAGTCTGGGGTATATTTTAGGACTGATAAACTATCTATATTCGGAGGTGCGCAGCACCGGAGAAGGCGCAGGTGTGAAGGTGCGCAGCACCAGAGAAGACGCAGGTGCGGACGTGCGCAACACTTGAGAAGTCGCAGGTGCGGAGGTGCGCAGATCAGAAGACGCCGCAGGTGCGGATGTGTGCAGAGCACAGACAGTGCAGGAGTGTAGCTGCGCAGGCCACAGACAGAGAAAGTGCGGACATCCGCAAGGTATTACTGGTGAAGTTGCGGAATTTTCTTGAAGCATATTTTAACTGATTTTGTTTATTGTTGCAGTGTTCTAGGTATAGACTTGGTGTCTGGTTACAGGTACTTTTTCTCTGATTACAGCATTCTGAGAAGTTTTTGATTAATTGATTGATGCACATATACTTGACAATTACTTGGATCCAATTTAAAAATTGATGAAACTCGTCCCTGGAAGGAAAGAGAAGGTAGTAGCCTTCTGTAGGTCAGCACCTATGTACTAGTATCTTAGCTAGTACAAGAGCTAAGAGGGTTGTAGCTCTTTGCAGGTTGCAGCCTGCGTACTGGTAAAGGACTGCACCAGTACAAAATCATTGTAAAAGGAGGTTTCTAATTGAAAGAAGATAGAGACATATTGCAGCAGGTGGTTTTCACCCACATTGGGTTTCCACCTTATATCTGGTGTTCTTTGGTGTGACTGTCTATGTTTCTTATTTATGTTCATTATTATATGGTCTGACATACAGATTAATGGTTAACATCTAAAGAATAAATTACATTAAATCTGGAAGGTATATGCAAGTTTCATTAGTCAGATCTGCAAGTATTTGTTGAAAAAGATTTGATAATACTGATTCACCTCCCCTCTCAGAATTATTTCCAACAGGATTGTCATCCTCACTGTCATCATCTAAAGAAGAAATTTTTTCAGAAGTAGAAGGGATAGAGAGAGGTGGCACATCCGCCGAACTAGGCTGATATATTTTCAGCAAACTTTACATCTCTTCTAATGATAACATTTTTGGACTTAAGTGGAATAAGTCTATATCCTTTAACATCTTTATAATATCCAACTAAAATACATTTTTCACTGCTAGGTTCTAAAGCTTTATGTTTCTCATCTGGAATATGGGCCCATGCTTCACTTCCAAAAACACGAAAGTGACTTACATCTGGTTTAATTGAGTTCCATGCTTCTTCTGGAGTGATATTCTTTAAAACCTCAGTAGGAGTGTGATTTACTATGTAATTTTCACAGTTAATTAATTCTGCCCAAAAATTAAGACTAAGTCCTTTAGATTGAAGCATACAATTAGCCATTTCCTTTAAGGTGTGATTCTTCCTTTCAACCACACCATTTTGTTGTGGAGAATATGGAACAATATGTTGCATTTGAATTCCATGCTCAGTGCAAAAGTTGATGAATTTGTTGTTAACATACTCTCTACCATTATCAGATCTTAGCTTAAGAATTTGATGTTCAGATTGTTTCTCAACAAAGGCCTTAAAGAACAAGAACATGTTAAATACTTCACTCTTGAGTTTTAAGAAGTATACCCAAGTGCGTTTGGAGAAATCATCAATGAAAGTTAAGAAATACTTGTAGTCAGGGAATGAAACAACTAGAAGTGGACCACATAAATCACTGTGCACAAGTTGTAAAGGAGATGAGGTGTGCCAAGAGGCATGTTTTTCAAAACTATCCCGATGATGTTTTTTGAGTACACATCTGAAACAAACACCATCTCTGCAAGATACCATAGGAAGACCTGTCACCATATTTTCTTTACATAGATTTTGAAGGGAGCAATAGTTTAAGTGAACAAATCGATCATGCCAAAGTTTGCTCACTTCATCATTATGAGCAACAAATACCGAGGGAAATGTTGATGACCCAAAATTGTTAAACTTATACAACCTTGTAGAATCATCAGCAATTCCAGTAGCTAAAATCTATCTAGGATCTCTTAAGTCCTCAATTACAACATAGTGAGGTGAAAATTCAACAATTTTACCTTCACCTGAATGAGTTATCTGATATACAGATAGAAGGTTGCAGGATAAGGTTGGAACACATAGTACATCATTAAATTGACCATTACTTAGATGAATAGTTCCAGTCCCTACAACACTAAGATGTGTATCATCACCAGCATATATATTTTTGGTGTTACAATCATTTAAAGAAGAAAACATGGCTTTGTTTCTGGCCATGTGATAAGAAGCTCCAGAATCATTGAGACACTTATGAGAATGAGAAGGAGAAGATACATTTAGTGCATAACGAGACCAAGATGCTTGATAACCACATGTATAAAGTGTTATTCCTGAAGATGAAATTGAAGTTGAAGGGTTCTTTAAATGGATGTTATGCTTCTTCATTGTTGCTTCCAAGGCTTCCATCTTCTTAAAACATTTGGATTCGAAGTGGCCATCTTGATTACAAAGTTTGCAATGTCTATCAGTATTATTCCCTTTGCTTTTATTTGCCTTATCATTTTGTTGAATTGATTTTTCATTTTGAGAATTAAATTTCCTAGGACCCTTGTTTGGTTTAGGACCATTACTTTTAGGATACTACTTCTTAGGATTCTTTGAATTTGGTTGTTGCTGGGTAGCTAAGGCTTTCTTAGAAGAGTTTCTGAGATTAAGAATTTCCTGTGTTGGAATATCCTAACATTTTTTAGGGAAGCAAAAGAATTTTATGGAGGGTTGGGCATCCTTCCTTGAATGTATTCCAGCACATCATTGTTGTTAGCTATGATCTCCAGCCTAACTTTCCATGCAACAAATTTTGATGCATCACCCAACATTTCATGCTCCTTGAAGGTAGAGGGAAGACATCTTGACCTTGACTAGGGAATCTTCTTTCTAATAATGAGAGCTTCAATTCTTGTCTTCTTTTTGGATTGTCCTTCACCTCAACTCCGATATCGTGTTAATTTTTTAGATTTTTCTATGTTGTATCAATTACTTTAGCCCAATTTACTTCTTCATTAATAATGCATCCAATTATTAGCAATGTAATCAATCATAAACTATAACTGAATATAGAACAATATATGAAATGACAAAGAAGACAACTACACAACCATAAGAGACAGTAGATTGGTCAAAGACCAGGGAAAAACCCCACAAGGGGTAAAACCCTTTCAAATATTCTTCTTTATTAGATCTTCATAAAAATGTTTCAGCATAAAGTACAATGAGCCCAATACAGAAATTTGCAGTATAGATTTACAGAAATATTGTAGATCTACAGAACAACAGAGATAAATCCTTGATCCACCTGACCAGTGAAGACAAATGAAAGTAAATTCCAAACCCTAGATCAAAATCCAAGATGCTACCAGCGAGACTGACTGTGTGCGTCTTAAACTCCCTGGATACTACCTCAGCCACAATGTGAGGGCATCTGTATCTTCCCAGGAACTCTCAAGAATACTGTATGTGTGTGTTTGGGGTCAAACTCACCTAGATTTTCTCCAAACCCCCATGCGCTCTCTTTCAGTTACTGTGCGTGCCTGGATGCTCTGTTGACCACTTTGTGTGAGCGTATGGGGACTAATACTTGTCTGATCTCCCTCTAAAACCGTAAACACTCCCTTCAAGCCTCTATGCGAGCTTTCGAGACTTCCTGGATGCTCCCTTAGTTACTGTGTGCAAGCATACAGGGACTAAAAATCTTAGTTACGTGCATGCGTCTGAGAAACAGAAACCTAGATCCATGCGAGCTTTCGCGAATTCCTAGATTCTCCCTTAGTTACTGTGTGTGTGCGTACGAGGACTAAAAATCTTAGTTACATGCATGCGTCCGAGACACAGAAACCCTAGATTCATGTGAGCTTCACCCCTGTGATTTCGGACCCTTGCGCAAACTTTATTTGTCAGAATTCTGTGAACTAAGACAAAAGAGAAGAGTAGAAGATGAATTAATCAATGTGTGGAATTTTCCCTAATTTTAGACTTAGGAAACCCATTAAAAATATTAATTATTTTAATAAAATACATTCCTCGTGAAATTTCACCAAATTGTCTTTGGGTTCTTTAGAATTCATGTGTCTTATCCTCTCCACCAATTTTCAAGGCTAGATCACATCTGATTCTACCAAAAAATAATGACACTTGGTAGTCTTACCAGAGGGAAGATATTTTATTGGTTTTCCATCCTTAACTGAATAGGTGACCATTGTAGCTTTGGCTTACCCATTAATTTCCATGTCTGCTTCATCAATACATTAGCATCTGATCCTAGATCCAGAATAATCTGATCCATCTCATATTCTCCAATCCGCGCACTAAGCCTCATCTCTCTTTTGGTTCTCTTCTATCGATGCAAATTATTGACTGTGCACATCTCACTTCGTGGTGTTTCTTTGGATGCATAGTAATCTATCAACTCCTTAAGTCCTTCTAAAACCTTTTGATCTCTTAATAATTTCATACAAGTCTCCAAAAAAGACTTTAAAATACCTACTTGATTTGCTGAATCCTGGTCTTGTGTCCGAGCTCGATCATGTGTCATAGCTTGGTCCTTTGTCAAAGTTGATGACACGTCATAGTTACTTTTATGATCAGGGTTTGGTTGTGCACTAGACGTCGAAGCTCCATCATCCACAAAAGCTCACTTTGCTTCCATAAATACTTCTTTTTCTTTCTGAATATCAAAAGAAGAAATTTCTTAGTAGTCTTTCTAACCCATGCACTTTTAGATTCTTTCTTTTCATCTGCTTCATCACCACCAGTCGCATCTCCACTTCTAGTGACAATACTGATTCGAGGTTGATCAGTCCTCCTTTTAGCAGTGATTATTTGAATATTCTATGTCGGTTGTTGATTCCTTTTTTCTTGCATATTCGCCAAAAGTACAGGGAATTCTTCAATTACATGGTCAAAGGATTTACAATACTTACATGTCGTTGTGGGATTCTGGCAGTCTCTCGCAAAATAACCGAGTTGGCCGTAGTTATAGAAAATGATCTATCCACGTGCTCGACCAACTCCACCACCTTGACCTCTTCCTTGGTAACCTCCTCGACCACCGTGTTGTCCATTTCCCTCACGTCCATGCTCTTATGCTTTCATTCTATAAGTGTCAGCACTACGCTCTGTTGGTGTTCATATAAGAATTATAGAATTCACCCTTCCCCACATTAATTGTCAATATGGGGCTCGTATTGTTATTTCAAGGCTACTGTGCAAAGTCTATGCATGCCACAATTGCCCTACCCAGCATTGGGCATTCAATCAACAATATAACAACATGTAACAACAAGAAATAATAGTGTTATAGCTCCAAATCTCACTCTTGATGTTTGTGATGCTACACACATGGCCTAGGGCAACCCCTCCTTCCAGACCTGGTCCAAATACTTAAAAGACAGTGTTTTACTCCCTATACGCGACATTGCCCTGAGCTAAACGCGTGTGTATGTGGGTCTGTGTATACCCAACCCGCATATGTCTGAGAACACTTAAAAAAAAAAATCTCCTTCATTTCGGGCAGAGATCACAAGTTTTACCTGTTGATTACCTATTAGTGCCCGTGGCCCAACTGTTCCCAACCAATTCCCAACTAAAAAACTACTTTGGGAGAAGTATAAAAGGCTTCAATGGGAAGGCCTCAGGCAGGAGAGAATAGAGAGAAAAATCACTCTGTTAAGATTATCCCTGATTAGATCTAAAGATCCTTGTGCTTCCAACACTTCCCCCATTACAGGAAACCCTTGTTTCCTTGAGTTATGGTGTCTTTTCACTAGTTGAGATATCCTTGTGTGAATCATGGAAGGAGCCTTTTGAAGACTTGGGATTGGACGGATCTGGAGGATGGTTCCGCTTGGAGCCAACGAGAGGAAGATTCAGGTGATATCATTCCTTACCTTGTTTTAGTTATTTGCAATAAAGAAACATTTGTATTTTTCCCGAAATCAATCTTCTTCATGCTTATGATGTTGTTGTTATGATTTGCATATGAATAGGTGTTTTAATTGTATAACTAACTACATTTCAATATGTTTTTGAGTTGAGGCTTTTGTGATCCATATCAAGTTTATGAGAAAATTCTTCGGTGTAAATCACATGATCTTACATTTTTCGACGTGTTTCGAACCAACCAGTGTGGTTCATCATCAGGATAAGTTGAAGAATCAGATCTAGGCTGCAAGTTAAATAGTTAGAGCAAGGCCTTCAACGGCTATATTTGACCAGACAATGGCTAAATTGACCCACTAACGACTAATCTTGACTCGAAAACAACTAGTAGGATAGGAACACCTTAATTAAAAATTAAAATAAGTTAAAGTTAAATTCAGATCCAGTTATTAACCATTTCAAATTTGTTTTCATTTTAGAGTTTAAGAAAATCTTGTTGTTAGGATTGTTATAAATAAATTTAAGTTTAATATGAAAGAATTTATTAATTTTATTTTATTTATATTTATTCAATTTATTAATTGTAAAATAAATAAAAACAAAATAATATTATAATATCATAAATAAAAAATCAAAATAAAATTAAAAAAAAAAAAAAAAAAAAAAAAAAAAAAAAAAAAAAAAAAAGTAAAATAAAGAAAATCTTATTGTTAGAATTGTTATTTTTAAAGTTTAATATGATGAGAATCTATATTTCAAATCAAAAAAAAAAAATTGAAAATATATAAACAAACCCTCAAAGGGGAACAGAGAACTATGGTAATAAAGGGGTTAAAGGATCACAAGGGGAACCTAAGAACAAGCAATAAAAAACGGGACGGGTGGAAGGGAAGAACACGACTATGAAGCAAGGGCTAGGACCTAGCAGCTATTGATCTTCCAGCCGTCCTCTCTATTAAGATTGCTCGGCCTTGAAATTGAAATTGAAAAAAGGCCGAGCAATCTTAATAGAGAGGACGGGTGGAAGATCAGTAGCCACTGGGTCCCAGCCCTTGCTTCCTAGTCGTGTTCTTCCCTTCTGCCCCTCCCGTTTTTTATTGCTTGTTCTTAGGTTCCCTTTGTGATCCTTTAACCCCTTTTTTACCATAGTTCTTTGTTCCCCTTTGAGGGTTTGTTTATATATATTCATTTTTTTATTTTTTTTGAAATATAGATTCTCATTATATTAAACTTTAAAAATAACAATTCTAACAATAAGATTTTATCTTAATTTATTTTTATTTTTATTTTTTGTTTTTTTATTTTGATTTTGGTTTTGTTTTTATTTTTATTTTATTTTGATTTTTCATTATTATATTATTTTTTTTGGTTTTTTTATTATTTATTTATATTTTTAACAAATTAATAATTAATAAATTGAATAAACTATTAAATAAAATTAAATTATAAATTCTTTCTATATTAAACTTAAATTTATTTATAACAATCTTAACAACAAGATTTTCTTAAACTCTAAAATTAAAACAAATTTGAAATGGTTAATTTAATTGAATCTGAATTTAACTTTAACTTATTTTAATTTTTAATTAAGTTGTTCCTATCCTGCTAGCCGTTTCCAAGTCAAGATTAGCCGTTAGTGGGTCAATTGAGCCATTGTCTGGTCAAATATAGCCGTTAAAGGTCCTGCTCTAACTATTTAAGTTGCAACCTAGATCTGATTCTTCAACTTGTCCTGGAGATGAACCACACTGGTTGGTTCGAAAC
>APFE030825487.1:26351-56505 GCA_000404065.3 Pinus taeda | reverse complement strand
AGATTTGTTACGTCCGATGGAAAGCCAAATAACACAAATTTGCCGGGTCTTGCGCACTGTTTCACACACCCTTATGGATCAACAAATCAAAGCAGAGTTTGCCCAGAATGGGTTCGCACTGGAAGCTTTAAGTAAGCTCACGGTATTTAATCAGAAATACCCTAAACCTGGCAGTAGCACATTTAAAAAGGAGCGTGAAGATCTTCAAAACAGAGTTGATTATCTTCAGAAACAAGTGGATTGCTATGAAGACAAGGGCCCAGTAATAGATGCTGTTGTATGGTATGACGGCAGTGTATGGAGAGCAGCAATTGACACACAAGACCTTGAGGAGGATCCGGAACATGGAAAACTTGCAAATTTCACTCCTTTAACAAATTACAGGGTCGAGCGGAAGTATGGTGTGTTTAGCAAATTGGATGCTTGTACTGTTTCAGTAAATATCTATAATGATGGTAGCATCCTTAGTATTGTCACAGATTGTTCTCCTCATGGTACACATGTAGTTGGCATTACTGCTGCTTACCATCCAGAGGAGCATTTGCTGAATGGAATTGCACCAGGAGCACAAATTATCTCATATAAAATTGGAGATTCTTGATTAGGGTCAATGGAAACAGGAACGTTATGGAATAAGAGCAGTCTTTTCCCATTTAGATTATATTTTTAATGAAAACATAGCAGAAAAACAGGGTCAATTCGCCTATTTTATCCTCAGTTCCGATTCAACAGGATCAGCTCCGGTTTATTAGTCAATTAGAGGATTTTCAGAGAGACATTGATATGGCGATTTCCGTAAAGTGGCAAACATCTTTTCAGCGGTCATCATTCCATTTTGGCAGAAGCCATCTTCCAGAGTGGTATGCGATGTAAAGACCGCGTAGCTGGCCAGTTGTCAACATGGGAGGATTGTGTCATCAATGGGAGCCTACATAACAGAAACATAAGATTTGATCTTCTATTAATAGCTTCAGTTAAATCTCCAGGTGGATCTACGCCCAAGTTAATATCTTTAAGTGGCCATCAGAGGATTTTAAACCGCATTGAGTTGTTTATACATAAGTCGTTGTTTTATAGAACCTTCTGCATATGAATTAAATATATCAGTAACGTGGCAATCGTTGCAAAGTGGCATTCAAAGGTGCGATTACCTATTTCTATCATCAGCCAGTTTTCATGGGCCATTCGAAATCTTCACGCTGGAATAATGGAAGACTGTGCTATCTTTGGGAACAGATGGAGGATCCTTTTCTATTTTCATGGATTGAGTTGTAACAGCACCCCTGTTTTTGCGCAGCATTTTATTAGTTTTTATTGTATTAAAATTTTTTTGTAGAGTCAGCGTAGGGTTAGAGTGAGTCAAGAGAGATTTTTTCTGAGTGCTGAGTGCTGGGAGCGTAGCAGAGCTTTTTTGTACAGTCTTTGACAGAGAATTTAATGGAATTTCACAGCTCTGTTTGCTGAGATTCATGTGGTATGTTGATTTAGCATAGGTTTTCCTTTGTCTCATATGTAAACTGTTAGATTGTCATGTTTCATTCACCTCATGATCATATCTAATTGAGCAAATGAAGTGATTAGGTAGGAATTCATAGTATTATATGCTCCTCCTATAAATTTGCTCACATTCGATGTTTTCTTCTGTTTAAGGAGGATTCAGAGTTATTGTCTGCCCTCCTTAGCTCCTCACCAGTCTTTCCATCCCATTAAAATCTAGATTTGGTGTTAAATTGCTTGCCTACCTTGCCTCAGTTAATAATCTGTGTAGTCATTATATTTCTCTGTTTCAAGCTATGATTTTTCCCATGCAGCCCAGAAAAGGCCCGTCATTTAATTCAAAACCCCAAGCAAACCTTCCTATATCAATTTACTAGCCTAAGATCTTTATTCCTAATTGGTCAGCTTATCATATTGAAAGATCTACCGAAGCTGACCCGAGAGAGCCTTCTCATACCTCGTAGGGCTAGCTACGAGGTGAAATGGTTTGATGTAGCCTTGAGAATTTGTCTATCTTAGCCTAGGTGAATTCCAAGCCCTAACATATTCAACAAAAATTCTTAAATTGGATGTCATATAATAATGCCCAATTTCCATCCTAAAACATTTTATTTTTGATGATATTATCATGTCACTTAGCTCTTTGTTGTTAAATAACAAGTGTGTGGTATAGTGTGGATTGATTAAGTTCATCGAGCTCTTTGATTTTTTTTAGGTATTATTTCTATTCCTTTAACAAATTCATGCTCAACTGAAGTGTAATTCTTAATGGTTTTAGTTCTATTTTCATAGGCAAGATAACTAGCTTACCGTACACTAGTTCGTAGGGTGTAAAGCTAGTAGTGTTTCTCCATGTTGTATGGTAGGAACACAAATATTTTGTTAGCCTATCTACCTAATATTTGAGATGTAATTGAATAGTTTTAGTCAGAATGGATTCCAAAATCTTGTTTGTTCCTTCCACTTATCCATTGGCTTGGGGGCGGGGTGTTTTCATCTAATGTTTGATCCAGTACTATTCAATGATGGTTCTGATGTAGTTTTGGTAAACTATGCTCCTATAACTATGAAAATTTACCTGAGTATCTGATATTTAACAGATATTTCTCCGTAAACGAAATATACTACTACCTATTTTGTGGCCTCTACAACTGCTCTATCTTCGACCCGCTTGGTGACATAGTATGTATAGATAAGGATACATGATTTATTCCTTGATAGAGGATGGATGGGCCCGATAAATTCCATAACCCATTTATCTAAAGGTTCCACTAAAAGTTGAGTATGTAGAGGCATTTCATTAGATTGAATGTTCTAATCCATCCTTTGGGAGTTGTCAAGTCTCCTTACATATTCCCAAGCACCTTGGAAGTTGGTGGGCCAATAATAGCCTTGATGGAACATATTATATGTTATTCTTTTATTGACGAAGTTCCCTCCATAATTCCCATCATGGTAAGCTTTCAAGGTATCATGGATCTCCTCTTCTCTAATACACTGTTGGATGAAAAGGTCTAGTCTAGTGTAAAAAAGAAAACCCCCAATCCATGAATGCTTGGCACTTTTCTTCATGATACTTTGTCTTTCCTTAGGCGAAAGATTCACTAAAAGCTTCCCTATATCCAAATAGTTAGCAATACTTGCAAACCACAATGTTAGTAGCTACTACAAAAAGATCATAATTAGGATAAACATCTTCTATACGAAGGGGATTCTCATCATTGTTGAGTCTTGATAAGAAGTAAAAAATGGCATTATCTCTTCCAAGTCTATGAAGGATGGTTATGTTGAATTTCTATAACAATAATAACCACCTAGTCATTCTGCCATTAGTAATTGGCTTGTTCATTTAGTATTATATGATAGAGTGATTAGTATGTAATATGATTGGGCAACCTATTATGTAATGTCAAAACTTATTTATGGCATTAGTAACAACAAGGAATTATTTTTTAGTTACCACGTATACTAGCTTTGCAAGATCTAGATTTTAACTCACAAAATATATGGAATATGGATTTTGATCTTCACATTATCCAAGTACTGATTTGGTAGAAATGTAAGAGGCATATGTGGATATACATAATGGTAGCAACCAATTTGGTCCCTTCAAAAACAAGTGTTGTAGTCAATTTCTTCTTCAATTATTCAAAATCAATTTGACACCTATTAATCCAAATGATTCCACATTTTTAGTTAGTAGTGAAAATAAAGGACATGCCATCTTTATAAAGTTTTCAATAAAACACCTGTAGTTTTTGGAATTTCCCAAAAAAATTCACATATATTTTTGTGTTTTATGGGCCATGAGTCTAATTATTACCTCTATTTTTCCTCTATCCATCTGTATACTTGTAGAAGTGTGGGCATTATGAATAATGTGTTTTCCTTGATGGAAACATACTTGATGAGCTGTATTTTGACGGCAACCTACTTGATGAAGATGTCAAAAGATTGTGTCTACATAGGATAGAAAGTTTGGATAAAGGAATATCAGTTTAGAGATAGAGAAATGATAAAGATGAATTTTGAAGAAGTATATGCGGGTTCTGTGAAGAAAATCCATGGACACATGCGGGTATGAAGAAGAAAAGGCATGTATAGTTTATGCACCATGGTATTCTAAATACCAAGGGTCTTTACCATGGTATTGACCCATAGTATTGAGCCCAAAAACGAATATTTGATCCTGTCAAAGAATACCATTGGCATTAGTATGGTTTTGACCTGTAGTATTGGATAAGGGTTAACCTATATAAGGAGATGTAGATCAAAGTACTTGGGTGTGCAAGTGAAGAATATTTCATGAATAGTTAGATCTGAAGAAAGTATGCATGTAATGGGCTACTAATGAATTGTTTGATCTGAAACTATGTATGCACCGAGGAATTTGATGATGGATTAGATCCAATAGATCTAAAACGACTATATTGATAATAGATTGATTTGATCTGTAATGTTTATGTCTAATGCATGTTTTGTTATGTATGTCGAGAGATGGGTTTGTTCCGAAGATGTGATGTGCAACAAAAGTCAATAGTTGCAGATCTGTATGCAGGTTTGATAACCTGAAAGGTGCGTACATACACAGGTTTAATATTGGTAAGTCGCATGTATGTGGGTTTGATTCCTGAAGAGTGTGTATACACACAAAAGTGTTTTGTGGAAAGCGTGTGTATAAGCTAAGGTTTTGCTGAATAAGATGTTTGATCAGTCTAATCAGTCATACTATGTTTCCGCTGTCTGTCAATGAAGTCTTACTCGACGATATGGGCTTAACAATGATGATTAAGGTTGAATTGATTGATTAAATGTTGGGTTGTGTTATATTTTTTCCATGACTAGCCCACGTAGTTAATTGGGGGGTTAGAAGGGGGGCAGAGCCCCCTCTTCGTTGCGGCAATTGCGTAGCGGGGGGAGTCACAGGGGGTTTGAGGGGTGCAGGTAACCCCCCTTTATGGAGTCCGGGGTAACGCCTCGGAAAATTTTGGTTTTGGACTCTATGTTAGGTTGGGCGGACCTACCTATGGTTTTGTGCATGAATTTTGCACATGGTTTTGGATGTGATGGTTTTCAGTCCATGGTTTTGGACGCGATGGTTTTCGGTCCATGGTATTGGATGCTTTGGCATGTATAAATATGTATTGTAACATTGAAAGGAACATAATGAAAAATCAAGTTGGTAGTCCCAATTTTTGGATCCAGGGGAAAATCTCTGTGTATATGTGTTTTATGTGTTATACTCTTGCATTATTTATTTTCCGTTCTTAGAATTTGTATGCAGGTAATTTATGTACGGGGTTAAAACCTACATATCCATCATCAATTCATAGGTCCTGCAAGTACGCTCATCATGTCCCATCGATCTAGAAAAGTTGTTGAACAATTGTTGCGGAGTTTGTGTATACTTTTGTAACAAGTAACAATTGTCCGTGGTATGTTTTCTAGCTATTTAACAAATAGCGCACCACAAAGAAAGTGCCACACTAGGTCCTGTTTGAGCTTTCGGCCTTAAAGGCATCGGTCCTCCTCCTGCAAGGTAATTTGTAAAGACCAGGGAATGGTTTTTGTCATGACCCTGACTCTTGCATTTCACGCACCATACCTCTTCGCGTGCCTTTAACCAAACTGTCTTATCCTACTTCAAGCTTTGCATCTCAAGGCACATATTCTTCAATTGCACGTGGATCTATTGAACTCCTAGATTAGGATCTTGCATTGGGGTCTCATGTAGTCTCATGGCAATCTCCAAGGCCTCTGCCTGAGTTGTTAACTTCTGTTGCGACAGCGCACTTCTTAAGCGTGCTACTAGCGAAGCCACAAACCACTCACAATGTTGTCCATCTGTCAAATTCATGTTGGCTTCATAGATCGTACATTTCAGCCTCTAATCTAGTTCCCAAGGTGTCTCGCCTGGTAGCATCGTGATCTCTTTCAATCCCACAATCGACTACGCTTCAGATTTAGGCCTACTAAATTCCCTATTCAGTGCTGCTTGGATGTCTGATACTCTAACATTCGGGTTATCACTGGAGTACTTAATATACCAGGTTAGCGCGTGATCTTGCAGAGCACTAATCAATGTTGTCTTCTTTATATGTTCATCTGTAACACCTTGAGCTTCCCATACAGCCCTCACAACGAACCAGAATTGGTCTGGGTCCTCATTTCCCAAGCCTTTGAACAAAGGCAACTTCACTGTGTTTTCCATACTGAATCGCGGTGGAGGTTGAGGTGGTATGGGTGAAGTTGGAGGCGATCATGGTGAAGACGAAGGTGGTGTCGGCGGAGGTGGTATTTGCAGAAATCCTTGTCTTATCAATTGAATAGCACTTCGCAAAGAGACCTTCGTTTTCCCTTCTTCATCCCTTCATGGTGGTGAAATCAAGGGGCTATACTCCGAACCCTTATTTCCTTCGTTTCTATAACTTTTTCCACTTCGCGTAGTTCCAAACATCAAGGTAGTTGCATAATCGGTTTTTCACACAACAACATTTTAATCCAAGTATTCAAATATTTTACGTACTTACCTTGCAGTCCTTTGAAAAAGTGTCACTCTACCTTGCTATAGCTGACTAAGGTGTCTACCGCGAACTCAGTAACAAATCCTCCTATAATGTGATCGAGCCAATGATCGATGATGCACATGATCTTATCCTCCGATGCTTCCAACTTTTGCACTAGCTCTGTTGTCCACACAATAAGATCGTCAAGTTTCCACCTTCCTTAGCTATCTGCTAACTTCGTGATCCAATCGTATAGCTTAGTAGGGAAGGACGTGAAAAATATTTCATGGATCTTTGTATACAAGTATTGGTCCAACCACTATTCTTTTGACAGTCGTGGGTTTTTGTTTTCTTGTGTCGCGAAATCATGAATTCTTCTGTCCAACCAGCCTTCGATTTCTTTCTTAGTTGGATTCCAATGATACAACGTCACACATCTTTATGCAGATTCCAATCCCAACAACGGAACCATTTGCTGGCTTGTGGGGGCCTGACCCAGGTTCAGTGTTAGTTAGCTAAACAAATCCCTACACCACTTGCCCTTTTGGCATCAACCTGCGGAACACGGATTGAAGTCTCACCTAAAGCAGTATGGGGGGATGTTGGAACTAAGTTTCTGCACCCTTGAGATGGTTTTGATGTTGATTTATTTCATCTATACCTGCCTACATGCAAGTTTCTTAGCCCTCTATTCCACCCTTCAGTACCTTCACGAAAGGATACAATCGACTTTCGTGCAGCCCTAACCAGGGGCTCATATACTTTCGCGTTGCTAGGGTAGCAAACTATGATATTTCCCAAACCAGGCAGTGTGTCTTATTTATCTTATTAACAGATCTTAGTTAACTTCACGTAAACAAATGTTCTTACTTGCGTTCACTTAACCAATATATTTACATACATTCACGCATCATATAAGCATTATAAGTAAAATTCATACCCAATATGGCAAATGCATCAACAGGAAACAAAGACGCAAAAATTGTAGAATACTTCTCTTTATTGATAATTCCGAACAATTATAGCCTCGACCCGCCCTACGTACTCAGCTACAGGGGTCCGCACACTCAGTTGTGGACTTCTAGGTCTCTGTGCACTCAGTTGTATCCTTTACCTACGCTACGACCCAAAGCTTAGACTTCCACTTCAGATCTATCTCTCATACATGTTCAATTTTAATTACTTTCTTCCCGTTATCCCCTAACTACTTAGAGCTTAGCTCTTTTTATACAATCCATGGTCCGCGGACCATGGGTAGATCTTTTACAGCCTACATTACATTTCCAAAATAAGGGCGGACAACCCTATGACTCTTTAACAACTACGCACTCCATGACCAAAAAATGCAGAGTCTTTACATTTGGATTACAAAATTGGACCAAAATATGGGCTTTGAGCCCCATAACTTCCCTTGGGGGATCTCGCGCCCAACAATACTCAATAATTTACCTTCAACCATAATATGGTAAAGGTTCGCATCTGCTTCACTTTTAGTGAAGCGCAACTTGGTGAAATAGTTGTCGATCCTAGTGTTCCAAGCACGAGGTGCTTGTTTCAATCCATATAGTGTGCGCTTGATTCTGCACACATGCAACTCTCTATTGAAGTTCTCAAATCCTTTTGAATGCTCTATGTACACCTCTTCCTCAATCACTTCATTGAGGAAGGTTGTCTTCACATCCATCTGATGTATCTTCCATCCCATCTGCACTGAAAGTGCTATAATAGACCTAATTGAAGAGTACCTTGCTACTAGAGCAAAGGTCTCCTTGTAATCAATTCCCTCCACCTTAGAGAACCCCTTGGACACAAATATGGTCTTGTGTTTCTCAACATTCCTATATGCTGCTTGCTTTACCTTATAGATCCACTTGGAACCTACCACTGACTTGTTCTCTAGCCTTGGGATAAATTCCCAAGAATTGTTCCCAATAATGGAGTCATACTCCTCTACCATGGCATCAACCCATATTGGTTTTTGCATTGCTTCCTCGAATGAGGATGGCTTAGTCTCTACACTCTCGCTCATCAAAGCCATTTAGCTAGTGTACCGATCTGGTGACCTCCTATGCCTGCACTATCATGTGGGTGCTACCACATTCTCTCTAACATCAAGCATCAATCTGTCATCTTCTCTCGTGCGCTTCCTTCCATCTCTAGATGTCTCCACATGAGTGGGTGCTTCCACTCTCTGCTCCTCTGCATGTGGATGCTCCACATCATCATGAGGTTCTTCCTTTAGAGCTAAAAGGTCCTCATCTGCATGTAACTGAATCTCCCTCTCAAGGGAACATCTCATGGCCTTCTCTTCATCGAACTTCACATCTCTACAAACAACTGTCGTGCTACGAGATGGAAGGTACACCCCATAGTTGTGAGGTGTATCATTGTACCCCACAAATATGCCCAACTCAACTGTTGACTCTAGCTTTTTCCTTGCATCCTTGGTAACATGATAGTAAACTCATGAACCAAAGATTCTGAAGTGTGCCACATCTAGTTTCTTACCTAAAAAAGCTTCTTTTGGTGTACTCATCTCCAGAATTCGATGAGGAATTTTGTTCTACACATGTTAGTTATGTTGCATGCTTCAGCCCACAAGTGAAACGGTAGGCCCTGATCATGTAACATCGCCCATGCAACTCCCACAATACTTTTGTTCTTCCATTCAGCCACCCCATTCTATTGTGGTTTGTGGGGTGTTATTAACTCCTGTCGAATGCCTTCCGATGCACATAAGTTCTTGAATTTATTCAACACATATTCTCCATCGTTATCGCTCCTGAAAGCCTTCACTTTCCTTCCAGTGTCTTTTTCAACAAGTGCTTTAAATTCACAAAATTTAGACAGTGTCTGGTCTTTCTTCTGAATGAAGAAAATCTAGCATTTATGTGAGAAATCATCTACAAACATCACATAATACCTATGCTTGGTCATGGAGGCTGTTGAGAACGGTCCACACACATCTGAGTGAACTCTTTCAAGGATCACTTGCGCTTAATTGTCCTTATCATGAAAGGTGGCTTTGGTGTACTTCTCTAATGTACACCCGTTGCATGTATCTCGTTGCTTTAGTGCACCCTTGGGAAGTCCTATAGAAATCTGTTGCATGATCTTCAAAGCTCCATGGTAAAGATGGCTCAATCTTCTATGCCATAATTCACTGATATCTTGGCTCCGCACCTTCTCTGCTTTGGTGCTCAATGTTGCAAAATATTCTACAACCAATTTGTAGATGTTCTTCACTTGAAACCCAATATGCTTCACTTGTATTGTGGCTATGTGACGAAGGAAATCCTTTGCTAAATATCACATCATAGCCACGATCTTCCAACATAGCAATTGAAACTAAATTCTTCTTCAGACCCAAAAGATAAATGACATCTTTCAATGTGAGAGGAAAACCAGAGTCCCTATGAAAAGTAACAATACCAATGTCAGTCGCGCTATACCTTCCATCATCTCCCATCTCGATGTGCATATGGAGGTCCTTCTCCTACAAGTCACTGAAAAATTATTTGTTGCCCATCATATGGAATGAGGCTCCACCATCCAGATACCACGCACTACATAACACCGATGTCACCATGCATGCAATGAGGGTGAAATCCAACTCGAAATTGTGAAGCAAGAGCTTCACCTACCGCTCCTCCCAAGGGCTTATTGTCGACTTTTTTGTGTGGACACTTCATGGCATAATGTCCTAGCTCATCACAGTGAAAACATTTAATCTTTGACAAGTCCTTCTTCTTGCTACCCTGACTAGAATCCCCTTTGGATTGGGATTTCTTCCCTTTCCCTTTCTTCGCCTATCCAGATAAGGCACATTTCTCCTCATCGTCATGCTTGGATGAGGTTCCATCTCTAATGCTCTGCCTTATCTCTTCTTGCACCAAGTTGGACCACAAGTGCTTCAACTTTGGTAGATGCTCCCTCCCATTTATCGAATCCTGGTAGCTGTGCAAACTCTTGGGAAGGCCTAGAAGTGTTAGGTTGACTAGATCATCTTCAACAATTGCAATACCAACACTCCCAATCTCATCCTGACATTGGGTGAACCTGCTCAAGTATTGTGGTATAGTGTCTCCCTTCTCCATCTTGATCTTTCTAAGCTTGTCCTTCAGTGCCAACTTCATGTGGTCATTGTTGTTCTGAAACAAGTCTGTCAAGGCTTGCCACATTGCATATGGCTTATCCTTCCCGTGGAGGTTCGAGATGATATGATCTCGAATTCCTTCTAGTATGATCCTTCTCGCCTTTGCAACACATTTCTTCCACTCTACCATATATTGAGCATTTGTTGTTGGAGGCTTAGGAATATCTTTGTCTATGAATTCTTTCAGCGCATTTTCTTCCAACACTTCCTCCATCTTGTCCTTCCAAGCAATATAATTCGAACTACCCTCAAGGGAATATTCAAGTATGAGTCTGTAGAATGACATCCTGCTGGCTCTAAAGAATGATCCCGCAACTTCGATTTCACCTACAAAGATAAACTCGTATTCTTCTCTTCTAGACTGATTTATGATCTAATACCATGTAGAAATTCCTAGTAGATTCAAACGGCTTATGTGATTTGCTAAAACAAAAGACTTAAATTTACTCTACTCATCAACGAAAACAATTAATCGATTAATAAATCATGAAGCATACAAGAGAAATAATTCAATTAATACATTACACAATGATTCCTGGGAAAGCCACAGCTAAAAACCACTTCTATGTTATTGATGCAGGAGCATCTTGCTTCAGAAAATCATTGTATATTTGGTTGACTAGGGGTTGTGATGTTTTAATTTATTTTTATATTTTTAATATATTGAGTGGAAAATATGTGTGTGAGGTTTTAATTGTAAATATTCTCAATTATGAGAGAATATGAGTGATGATAAACTTGTAAAGATATCATAGAGATCTTAGGGATTAGGGGATCCTAGAATAGAGGATTAGTTGATTATAAGTGGGATGAGGATTTTTAGGATTTGGATGAGAGATTTTAGGGATCAAGAGAGATATCGTTGAAGTTTGTTAAGGGATCTAGAACCTACATGTGTTCTAATCCATTTGTATAAATTAAGAAAAGCTCATGAGGCATGGAGGGGGAAAAGTGTGTGAGTGAGAGTGAAGAATAGGAATAATTCCTATGTAAATATTCTATTAATGAATCATTTTCTGAATTTGATATGTACATGATTTGGTATTATCTTATGTTGAGTATTATTTTTTTTTGTGACCCATGGATAGAGTTGTTAGTAGGAAAAGTTGCAGCAGCACTGCATCAAACTGGTATCCGAGCCATTGAAGATATTGGGTAAGTTGTGTATTAGTTTTGTGGGGATAAAAAAAAAAATGTTACCGGTCTGCAATCTTGTGATTAAGCGAGTACCAAAAGTCTACAAATTACGTCTTCTATATTTTCTTCATCGGTATTAGAGTAGAGGGTTGCATGACTCTTACGGTTACTAGAGCGGTCGACTTGATTGAAGAAGGAGCTATCTGGTGGGTACTTGGAGGAGACTGAGTCTAGATATTTATCCTGGTGTGTTGGATGAGTGAAAGTTGAGAATGGAGTTGTCGAGGACCATGTAAGTTGTGTAGAAGCCTAAAGCTGCATATAAGCCTAGAACAACATGTTAGCAAGTAATATATATATTTTTAATGAATTATATTTCATCATTTTTTCTGAGCGCCGAGCTGGATTACTTGCTACTATGTGCATTAGCCCTAATAAAGTCTCCATGCAAATTGATAATGTGGAGTTGAAGCATTAAATCAAAGCCAATATTGATATTTGTTGTGTTTAAAAGGCATTTTGGCTTTGGAGCTACGAATTGGACCAACGCCACGAATTGGAATTATTGAGGAGTCAACAGAATTGCATAGATATTCATTAAAATCTGTATTGAGCCTGCATTAAGAAAAAAATTGCGTTGGAATTCCCGCATTGAGTGGAAGCGCATTGGTATGTTGTGAAGTTTTTCGTTGGAGTTTTTGAAGTGGATAACATTTTATTACTTTCTCACACGTGATTAGCTTTAACAAAGTGAGAATATAACGATATAACGTCCAAGTTGATGGATTTTGACGTTGAAGTTTCTTTTTAAGAAAGTTAAAAAGTATATTCATATAAGTGGAGATCCATGTGAGTCAAAGCACAGTGAGAAAATGAATGGAAAAATCTAATGTTGGATGAGAGAGAATGAGTGGAAGTACTATTAAATTAAATGCTCATGATATAAGCATGTAAACGTATGAGAGAATAAAGGAATAGGAAAGAGAATTAGTGTATAAGGTGAGGAATTAAAGGAATGTTAAAAGTTGACGCCAAATTAAAAGTCTGGGTTAAAAGATTCGTATCTTTAATTGTAATGGGTGCATGATCGGCAGAGCTTGACACTCAAAGTCTTGTCAAAGTGTTATTTGTTGCAGGTGACAGTGAACAGGATAAAGTTCATTAGAGAAAATGAAGAAAGAGATCAAGGAATTGAATATGCAACTTGACATACTAACAGAATGGCTACAAGGAAAAGAGAATGAAGACCGGAGACATGGATGGAGAATGAGGAAACAGGTTAGATGGAATCTATTGCAAAATAAATGGAATGCCAAGCTGATAAACAAGTTCAGAGGACTTGAACAAATATATATTGCTTTGTTGGAAAAGGAGAGACTCAAAGGAATTGAGTCACAACAAAGAGGATTTGTTGAAACCGAGAAAGTCCAGTATAAAAGATTGGTGCTTGAAGCATCAAATGAGGCCGAAAGATCTTATATTTTAAAAACCGATAGCTTATTTGTGGATGCAGGAAATGTTAAAGATGCTGAAGGTGAACAAATAATTGAAGTTGTTGATAATCATCAAATGATTTCATATGTCAGCACGAGTAATATTGCAGCAGAATTAAAATTTATAGAAGAATGGTTGGATAATCCAAAGTTAGAATGTTACAATATGCCTTCAAATCAACAAATTTGGCGCAACAAAAGCATAGAAAATGATGATAAAGTTAACATTGAATAAATGAAAATGTTGTTGGAACATGAACATATTGCACATATGGAAGAAAAATGTCTGAATGTGGAACCTGAATGTAATCACGATGAATTGTTATTCCAATCTTATAAACTGCATCAGGAAGAAAGATTGAAGGACCAACAACAAAACAGAGTTTGTAATCCTGGAGGTAGCAAGTCATTGAGACTTGTAGCTGTCACATTACTACAGAAAAGTGACAGACCTCATATACAAGAGTCTATGAAATTTTCTTTTCTACATCAGGAGTCTGGTGCAGGAGCATCCTGCTTCAGAAAATCATTGTATATTTGGTTGACTAGGGGGTGTGATGTTTTAATTTATTTATATATTTTTAATATATTGAGTGGAAAATATGTGCGTGAGGTTTTAATTGTAAATATTCTCAATTATGAGAGAATATGAGTGATGATAGACTTGTAAACATCTCATAGGGATCTTAGGGATTAGGGGATCCTAGAATAGAGGATTAGTTGAGTTAAAAGTGGGATTATAATATTTTTAGGATTTGGATGAGAGATTTTAGGGATCAAGAGAGATATTGTTGGAGTTTGTTAAGGGATCTAGAACCTACCTGGGTTCTAATCCATTTGTATAAATTAAAAAGAGCCCATGAAGCATGGAGAGGGAGAAGTGTGTGAGTGAGAGTGAGGAATAGGAATAATTCTTATGTAAATATTTTATTAATGAATCATTTTCTGAATTTGATATGTACATGAGTTGGTATTATCTTATGTTGAGTATTATTATTTTTGTGTGACCCATGGTTAGTGTTGTTACTCGGAAAAGTTGCAGCAGCGCTGCATCAGTTATATATAGTTTTTTTTTTCTTCGAAAAATTGTGTGGAGAACTTGATGCAAATGACTTAGGATTTGGAGGCCAGTAGAATGTTGACAAACCTTGAGGGATCTGCCTAGTTATGCATGGCATGGGCGATGCAAGCCCTAAGGGGGGTGAGATCCCCTCCTACCACAGCGTAACAACCAACGAATCAAGTGGGAAAACTCGACACTAGTCTAGTCCCCCTGAAGCTGACGACCCTAATAATGGTCCTATCCTTGGAGCTAAATGGCAAGTGTTAGTGCCTAAATCTACCTCAGGCTGAGAAAGGTAGGATCTAGGGTAACATCAAACCAAGCTTAACTTGGTAGCTAGCCCTACCAGGTCGGGAGAGGGCTCTCTCCTGTCAATCTCAGTAAAAATGATTAATGAGGCTTGAGATGACTTATGTGAAGACTGATTTTAGGCTAGGTATTTGTGCAGAAGAGTTTGATAAAAAATTTATGCTGTTTTGTTGGCTCAAATGGAAAGGCAGATTTTGGGTCTGGGGAATGAGGCTCAGTTCTACAGAGATCTCAATGGGGCAAGATAGGCAAATGATTTGATACTTCAAATTTGAATGAAATGAAGAGATTTAGACAGATGAGGAGTTGAAGAGGGCAAAAAACCCTCAGGGATCCTCTTCAAACAGCTGAAAACATAAATAACTAAGCAAACCCTAGGTAGAGCACTCCAATTTCAATGGATTCTACCTTTATCCTTGTTTGTTTAGTTAAGATGAAACAAGAGAGAGAATGGCATACATAAAACACATGTAAACTTACATTTATAGAAGGAAACACAATATCAAAACAAAATGCCACATGAATCCCATAGAGTGCTGCAAACCCTGGTCTATTCCTTAGCCAAAACTGTTGAAAAATGTATACAATGAAGCTCCAAGCTTTCTCAAAAGTCCAACCTTTGCTAATGACTTAAAAATCACAAGATATAGGCAAACAACCACTCATCCTAGCCTCTAGGGGTCGAGCTCATAAGTTTAGAAGCCGTTCCAACAAATTCTAAACTGAGAACTAAAAATTAGGCAGTGGAACAGCTTGCCTCTAAAAACCAGGGAACTAATTCATTCAGTTGCAAACTACTTTTTGATGGATGAATCTACCTCTATGAGTGAAAATTTAACATAATTACATCAAGATCCATCAAATTACATTAAATTACATCATGAGTTTGACATTGAGAAAGAGAAAAGTCAAACTATCAAGAAACTAGGCGAAAAACAGTATTTTTGGTCAAACTGAACAAAATTTCCCCAATGCGCCGCGTTGATTTCCCTATGCGTAGCGGCTTTTTGTAGCTACTTTTGGAGGACTTCCTGGTGTCCAAATTTTCTCTAAGTGTGCTTGTTGTAAAGGTCTGCCTGTTTACGTTCTAGAACAAGTGGAATTTTTGAATTTTGCCTCCATTTACCCTTCCAAAACTAAGTTCTCCCAACATTGCTTCCTGTGTGTCCAAAAAGGGGCAGAAAGGTCATTTTTCGGGTGTTTTTGAACTTTTTGGGGGCTTAGCATGCATATTTCTCCATGACAAATCCAAAAATGTTGAGTTTTCTTCAAAAGGAGGCCTCCATCAAAAGCGAGCGCCAACTGGCGCGGCGCATTGAGCAAAAACTCCTGCGTTTTGGCCCAAAAATTCCAAAATTGCAAAAAGTGTCCTAAATTTTTTGAAATTTGGGCTGAGCGTTCTCCATCAAGTGTTGTGTTGGGCCAAGGAAGCCTCAGCCAAGATCTGAAGTCTATCTTGCTCCTTTCGCTTCCTTGATGCCTTCTTCAACTTGGCCTTCAAGTTTCTGATTCTTGCCTTGCAACTTTTATTTATCGCCAAGTAATGGTAGGCCATATGCCTTAACATTGTTTTCTCCCTGTTGGCCTTCTCTATCAACTTTTCTAAGTGGATATTCACTCTCTCAAGTCAAGATTCTCGATCAGCATTGATTTCTTGCTCAAGTGGTGTGAGCTTCAGTTTCCTCCTCTTGGTAGCTTGGCGGTCTTCTCGTACGTTTTGCAGCTCCATAATGGTTCGCTGATCCTCTAGCTACTTGTTTCTTTGCTCCGGGTATTTTATTATCCACTTAGCTCTTTCTAGGTTGAGGGACAAATCATTGATGTCCACCTGTTACTCTTGGATGATCTGTGGGCCCAAATCAGTGTCATCATCCTGAATGAGAATGAAATTTGTCTCCTACTCTCCTAAAGGCCCCTCATCATGTAATGGTCGCTTGCCCTTGTCCTAAACCTGCTTTGCTGATGGAGGAAGCGAGACCCCTTCCACCCCAGGTGGAGATAATACTCGCTTTGTTGCTGCAAACAACCTTCTAGTGCCCTTTTGATAGGTGACAAACACCGACACACTAGCAGTCTATGACTCATGACTCTCCTGCTGAAGTGAAGGTCCACCTGTCTTGAAAAGCTTCTGGAGGTACTTGAGAAGCCGTGAAGACCTCATGAGAAATGAAATCCTCCAATGAGATGTTCTACAAACCAAGCTGATGCATGACCACAATCTTGATTAGTGCAAAATGGTATATGATGTTATACTGCTGCTGAGGAGTCTTCCTTTGCACTAGGGTGGTCATCTTCTCAATATTTCGGCACATGAAGTAGGGGAGATTCATCATTCTCACCCTGGTAAAGTGCATCAACAATCTGATGTGATAGGCATATAGGCGAGAAAACCGACCCTCACAGCTGAAATACTTAATTATGAGTTTCATCAAGGAAGCATATGAGTCTTTCAGGTACCAGAAGGGAAAAACTCTACTGAGATGTCTCTAGTAACTAGCCTTGATGTATGGCTCATAATGTTCCCTATCAATTTGTTGCCTTTTATTCCATTGCTCTCCAACATTTGGAATGCCAGTTGCTAGAGAAATAGACTATGGTGTCAAGGTGAATGTCACACCTGCTAGAGTGACTTGGCCATTATGTAGATGAACCACAAACAACCTGGCCAACTCATGATGGTATTGGACTCTCACAACCATCTCACAGAACTGATAATAGGATTGGTGTTGAAAGCATGTGATAGCAAGAGGGCAGGCCTGCAGCTCGGCAAGTGAAGCAGGCTCCTCTCGTATATGTTTACCACCCTTGTGAGGTCTCCTTGGTGCATGCATTTCTATAGGAGAGTCACTGTGTGTCTCTTCATCTCGGTCATAGGAAGGATCAGATTCCATGTTTGCCAAATGTTTGTGTTGTCTTAGATGAGTATGAAGAGATTTTAGGTGTCTTTGATCTTTTGCTACCAAGTGTATGAAAATGTATGAGGGTCTATGAAGGGAGAGGGTAAGAGGGGTTTTGGGAATGTTGCTGATTAGAATTTGGGGAATAGAAGGGTTTTAGGGATAGTTTTTAAGCTTTGGGATAGCAATTAGGGTTTGGGAATTTTGTAGCTAGGGTTTGGGATACTGGGAATTGGGGATAGGAGGTGAATGAATTTAGGGATATGGGGATAGTGGAATGAGTTAATGAAACTAGAAAAGAAGTCAGGGAATCAAAGGGTGAGAGAGTGATGGCACCAAAAACACATCTACAAAGCCTAAGCAATTGTTTTTTGAGCAAAAATTGCAAGGAGGTAGGGTTTGAAATTTTTTTCACTAAATCATCATAAACATCTTAAGACACACATTCATTGGCATTGGAAGATTTTTTGACTTACTTTGGATAGGTGGCAATCGAGCTAATTGAGCATTTGGATGAATTTTTCGTGGTGAAAATGGCTTGTAGCTCTATGCGCCGCGCCACAAACCCAACGTGCCACGCCTACTATATGCGTCGTGCCAGTGTATTTTTTACACTGTGGAGGGCGACCCAATGTGCCATGCCGTTGACCCAATGCGCCGCGCCCCTGAATCTGGAACTATTTGCTGCAATTCTCCTACCACGAGCTTGCTCTAAGTTTCTCTTGCTCTTTTGGATGCAAATGAGTCTTTTAAACACGAGAAATTGCTTATATACAAAAGACTTTAATTTTTCACTCATAAAACCCACTTTTGTGATGTTTACATTTGACACTTTCTTTTCAAACTCTGTTTTTAGGCAGTTTTGCTTTATTTTGCCTCTGATTAACTGAATGACTTGACTTTTTGTTTGCCTTGTAGGTGACAAAGATGCTAAAGCTTGGCAAGGTGACCAGGGTTCCCACTGAAGCTGTTACATATGAAAAATTGAAATTACACCAAATTATATACGTGAAAACATAGAATACTCTATTTTTCCTGAAGCTGTTACATATGAAAAATTGAAATTACACCAAATTATATACATGAAAACATAGAATACTCTATTTTTCCTCAAAACAGGGTTTTGAGGAAAAATACATTTCTGAGCATATGATTATGGAATTTATTGGTACTGGAACTTTATTCAACCCCCTCATGTCCTTGTTGATCGTTATTGAACATTTTGAAGACCTTTTTCACGAAACCCTAGACCTAATGAAACTGAAACCCTAAAAATGACCCTTGCAGATTTAAAGACAAAAATGACTGCAGATGATTTTGATGAATGGAAATGGGCCAGCAGGTAAAGGACATGAGGGAAAAAGTACAACAAGAAACTATCGTCAGATGATCCATGTTCCTAATGGAATGTAGCTGACTGAGCGAGACACCTAATATGCAATGCAACAAGAGAATTTGATCACTGACGAAGGGATGAAGATACCGACACTAACAATAGGCAAGAAATCATGGGCAATGTATGCCTCGCGCAACGAAGAAACCCCGTTTTGTAATCCCATTGAACAAACTAGAAAAATACCGCAACTACATGAAAGACCATGCGATGATGTGCAAATTCATTGGAGTATGGCCGACATAGAAGGATCTGATAAAATGGATACAACAGAAATGGCAGCCAAAAGGGCATATAGAACTCAAATTGGGAACCAGAGGATTCTTTACAATAATATTGTTAAACCCGCAAGATAAGGAAAGGGTTTTTGAAAATGGTCCATATTTCTACCATAATGTAGGGCTCTTCATGAGATACTGGGAGGAATATTATAACCTAGATAAGGAGCAATTTCTGGTAGCCCTGTTACACCGAACAATCCCTCTTGCAGACAAGAGTGATCTCCCTAGATCCTAAATGGAAACTAGAAACAATCATGACAATTGAATTGACTCTTTCCCTAAGTTGAACTTGTTCAAATTATAAGCAGTATAGCTAATGGATGAGCCTATTACCTATTTCACAAAATACCTGATGAAGATCCCTTGTTGTGACTTGAGGCGGTTCTTCAATGCTTGATGAGACCTGCAAACATAGACCATAAAAGGATCAAAAGCACATGTGATATAATAATCCAAACAACTTAGCCTAATGATCAAGGAAATTAGGGATTGAATTTGCCTTAATAAACATTATAAACAATTGTAAACCATTCATCATTCGCATAAGACAAAATCAATAGGAGAAAGTGCTCATTTGTATTAATTAGAAAATAAGAGGAGCCTTACAACCTTCGCCTTGATTCCGTGAGGTCCCTCCCAAATGTCTTCAATCTCTTCCTTAGATGACAAGCTTTCCAATCTCAAACCAACAACATAAGTTTGTTTTCTCTCAATTTTGACCTCTTCAATCCCTCTGCCCTCTAATAATTTTATAGACCAAGAGGAGGAAGTTTCAAATCCATAAGAGGATGATGAGACTCCTTTATTGAGGGATTAGGTTACCATGATAAAAGGGATGGAAATGCATCTTCTGAGGGTTATAATTCGAATAGTCATCACCTGGAAGATTTCAGTTGGGAAATATTCGACCAATTATGTTTCTAGAATGTACTTTTTATTTTTATTTTCTAAAATTCACCTGCGTGGGTTTATAGTGGCATACAGAGTGAAACTCTACACTATTCTCAAAGTCAATTTCAGCGCATGTGTGGGAAAATCTAGAGAAAATGGCGCAAGTGGAAATTAACAAGGTGTGACTGCTATTTTACTCAAATGTCTCATGTACTTCAACATATTTTGAGTTGTTTGACTTCTGAGGGAGTTGGTTCAAACATGTTCACAGATGGTAAAAATATCCATAAAGTGATCAAGTGTCATGGCGACAAATTGGCATGTAACAAGCCCTTGTTTGGGTCTGCCTCTTTAGCTTTCCAATGGATTTCTAGGATCTGAAAATACTATAAGGCATTGGTAACTCAATATGCAAATTTGTGAAAATAAGAAAATCCACATGTAGGGAAAGATACACCTCCTATGCTCGAATCTGTGTCTATATGAATATATCGGAGCCCATCCCTAACTCGGTGGAGCTGGAGTACCAGGAAGAGATATGGCAGCAAATCCTGGATTATGAGCACATCTCGTTCCGCTATCGTCGGTGCCATAAGTATGGCCACCTCTACAAAGCATGTCCGTTGAACCAGGATGGCTTGGTAGATCTAAAGGAGGATTCGGTTAAAACCCCCCCACAAGAAAAAAATGAGGGGTTCAAAGAGGTCACGCATAAAAGGAAGAACACGAAGATGCAGCAAAACTAAAGACCCAACAACCAAAAGCAAAGGAAAAACAAGAATAGATATGAGATGCTACAAGAGGAAGGGGAAACTCAAACGAGATTGATCCAATGGAGAATCAGGGCAGCAATAGGGGAAGCAATCTCGTTAAATCCAGGACCACCCTAAAGAGAAAAGCCCAAATAGACTTGACAAAAAAAGAAGAGTCGAAACCAATTGATCTTACTGCAATGGAAGTCGACGCCATTAGGGAAGAGTTAAGCATGAAGGAATTAGTTCTAAAAAGACTTCTGAACTAATGGAGGCACTTTGATGAAATATTCATTCCGGAGGATCAAAATAAATTGTATAAAGAGACTTTCCAACAATACATGGCTAACCAAGGATAGAGATAAGGAGATATAGCATAAAAACTAGGCATGCAACAAGACAACTCACATGAACAGCACAATCGAAGCAAAGGAGGGAAGAAAAGGGGACGAAGAAACCTACAAGAGTCAATACAAATAATGGGAGAGATGCTAGTAAACATGGGAAGGGCAATACCACTCTCAGCGGTATTCCAACAAATCCACAAAGTTACCCAATGATAGTTATCTCATGGAATGTGAGGGGCCTTAACAGTTGAGGTAAACAGAGATACCTACAAGACAGATTGAAAAAGGAGAAGCCACAGATTGTGCTTCTCCAAGAAACTAAGGTAGTAGGGGAGAAAATAGAGGAATGCTCAGGAAAATTAAACCCAAATACGAAGCAGTAGCAATTGATGCAAAAGAAACTGTAGGAGGAATTGCAATATTGTGGAATCCTACAGAGGTAATGGTAGATTATTGGATGGGAATGCCATGTATTCTGACTAGTAGATTTCGCAAAATTGGTACTAGGGAATGGATCCTCATCTCGGCGATATACAACCCTCACACTCTTGGAGAGAAAGAAAGCTTCCTCTAGAGTATCAGGAAACTGTGCCAAATGCATAATGGTTGATAGGAGGGGACTTCAACCTAATAACTTCACTAGAAGAGAAAAAAAGAGGGATAAGAAGAGAAGAACAAAAAATGGAGCAGTTTAGGGACATGCAAGGGGATTTGAAACTAGCCGACATTCCAACCATCAATGGAACTCATACTTGGAATAACCGAAGGGGAGGAACCCACCAGATAGCATACAGGTTGGATCGTTTTCTTGCAACTGAAGACCTGATAAGTAGGCATGTTTACTACGAAGCTTTGATCCTGCCTTGCATGGGCTTCGACCACTACCCTATCCGAATGGAAGTAAACCTGAAATAGGGGCAACAAAAATGGCCATTCCGGTTTGAAGCCTTTTGGCTATGAGATCCATCCTTCCTTGACAAAATAAAGGACTGGTGGACATCGAGTACTAAACATGGGAGAAATATAATGCATACATTCAAAGTACACCTGAAAGAGCTCAAGGGCAAGATTAAGAAATGGAACAAAGAGGAATTTGGCAACATCCAGAATGATCAAGAATAGATTCAAGCTAGGATGCAACAAGTCCAACAGCAAATTATAAAAAATGGTCGATCGAGCTCCTTAGTGGAGGAAGAAGATAGACTTCTGACCAGGATTGAGGAAAGAAGGAAATAAGAAGAGATATTATGGAAACAAAAGTCGAGATTCCAATGGCTCTAGGAGGGAGAATGAAATACTTGCTTCTTCCATAAAGCCATGATACAACATAGCCAGTATAATCGTTTATTCTCACTGCTAGATCTGGGAGGAAACTGATTGGTACAAAATGATGAGATGGAAAATCTATTGGTGAACCACTTCCAAAACATCATGTCAGAACCGCATCATGACAAATCAGAAGCTATAGACCAGATAACCAGGCACATACCTCAGCTAGTCAGCAGGGATCAAAACCTGGCCCTCATGAGAGTTGTCACTTTGGAAGAGGTGGAGGAGGTGGTCAAAGGACTGGAAAAAAACAAAGCATCGGGACAAGATGATTCACCACCGAATTCTTTCAAGCAACTTGGCCTATTCTAGGTAAAGACATATTAGGGGTATTCGAGGAATCTAGAAGGATGAGAAAGGTAAATCCTACCCTAAACTCTACTTTCATAGTTTTAATTCCTAAATCAGATCACTCAGAAGAACCTCAGGGTTTCAGGCCTGTAGCATTGTGCAATGTCGTATATAAAATCCTCTAAACTATTATGGTAAATCGGCTCAAACCAATCCTTCCAGCATTATGTTGAAAAATGTGCAACAAGAAATGTTAAATTTAGAATGTGCTAAAAATAGACCTACTAAAAATAGCATCTCTAAAAATAGTAGTTTGGCAAGTGAGCTCATTGGCCACATTGGGTGAGAGGTGAAACTGCTTAAAATAGAAAGTTCTAAAAATAGCATTTCTGGGTCCCTTCCTATTTATAGCAGTCCCTAGTCTATCTATAGGAAGTAAAATATATTTTGGTCTTAACAGCAGTTGGAAATATTAATTAATTAATTCAGTTGAGTTATTTAGTTAAGGAAATTCGAATTTGAAGTCTTTGTGAGCATGCACATGAGTTGTCCCACTGATTGAGAAATTTATCCTTAATTTCCTCCACTGATTGAGGGATAAGTATGAGTTCTTATTATAATGAGAATCAGTTGACTTAGTTCGTAACGTAGTTCAAGTCCAGTTTAGATTATTTTAAACAAGTTGTTTAAAATAATAAAATATAGTTTGTTATTTTGCTTGCATAAGTCATGTGACATACTATGTATTTTAGATAACGAGGGATTCACTCATTGGATACACATATTTCATGTTCAGTTCTGTCAAAAGACCTAGTGAGATCATATGTGGACAGTACTTGTACTATCAGATTGGCTTAACTATTTCTAGTAAGTATTTTGCATGGTTGAGGAACTAGTGTTCTTCAAGGAATAGGTAGTTGGGGACCGAGTTGATGTTTTTGGTTATGTAATGGATATTTAATAGCATTTGTATCTTTTGCTTTATCGCTATAGTAAACTACTGTTAGAGGACCATAGGGAAAGCCTTTATTAAACAGGGCTTGGTTGGTTCATTGAGACGATATTTCAGGTATCTTCATAGTTCATTGAGAACTAAATAGCTTGAGAGCTAATTCTTCTTGTATTGTGAAGAGGATTTCCACTTGATTGATAATACATGGTTGGGGTTTTATGCTGGTGCTTTCCCCTGGATATATCTTTTGTTATGTCTGATAAATTCTCTTGATTAGTTATGCATGTTTCTACTTGATGTTGCTCATGATTTCGATTATGCTTCTACTTAATGTTTTGTAGAAGTAAAACAGGTATTATGCTTTAGGACATTGCATATATCGGTTTGTTCTACAGGTGAAATTTCTACACATTAATCTCCCAAGAAGAAATTGGCTTTTTCAAAGGCCACAAAATTTTGGATGGAGTAGTAACATCCCAAGAAGAAATCCACTCCCTAAAGAGTCTCAAATCTAAAGGTATGATGATCAAGTTGGACCTATCAAAAGCCTACGACCACCTGAGTTGGACTTATCTTCTCAGTATCCTAAAAGCCTTTGGCTTTGCTCCCCAATGGATACACTGGATTCCATCTTTTATATCAACCCCTGTGTTCTCCATTCTTCTCAATGGAGCACCCTCATAGACTTTCAATGCCACTAGGGGGCTTAGACAAGGTGACCCGATCTCCCCTTTCTTATTCATACTAGCAGCGGAAGGCCTGGGAAGATATGTTAAAGAAAAGGTCCAAGAAGGAAAATTTAAAGGACTTCGAATGTGGGGCAATGACCTTCCATTAACTCATCAACAGTTTGTTGATGACATTATGATATTTTGCCAAGCCACCCTCAGGAAAGTAAGATCTCTCTTGGTTATCCTTCAATATTTCATGAATGCCTCAAGAACTCAGATCAATAAATACAAGTTTGATATCTTTTTCTTTAACACTATTGTTCAATCTTAAGCCTTCCTAGCAAGAATTATATGTTTTCGAATAGGAACCCTTCCCTTGAAATATTTGGGTATCCCTATAAGCCATAATCCCATCAAATTAGTGAATTGGAAGGCTCTCTTGGATTGTATTCATGGTTGCCTTCAAAATTGGACCTTTCGAGCCCTTAACATGGCAAGCAGAGTCATCCTTCTAAAGGTGGTGCTACAATTCATCCCTATTTACGAGCTTTTAGGTCTAGCAGCGCCCAAAACAGTATGCAATGACATGACAAATATCTTCAAAAAATTCCTATGGCAAGGGCCTCAAACAACCAAGAAATGGGCTCTCCTCTCTTGGAACTAGTTAACTAAGCCCAGAATAGAAGGGCCTCTAGGCCTTAGGGAGACTTACACTCTAAACCAGGTCATGGGGACAAATCTTTGGTGGAGATGGATACAGGGAGGAAATGACTTATGGAAATAAACTTGGGAGAGAAAATACATAATTGTTGAAAAATGTGCAACAAGAAATGTTAAATTTAGAATGTGCTAAAAATAGGACTCCTAAAAATAGCATGTCTAAAAATAACAGTTTGGCCAGTGAGGTCATTGGCCACCTTGGGTGAGAGGTGAAACTGCTAAAAATATAAAGTTCTAAAAATAGCATTTCTGGGTCCTTTCCTATTTATAGCAGTCCCTGGTCTATCTATAGGAAGTAAAAACGAATTTGGTCTTAACAGCAGTTTAAAATATTAATTAATTAATCTACATGAGTTAATTAGTTAAGGAAAACAAACTTGAAGTCTATGTGAGGACTTGCAACAGTTTATCTATTAATTGGTGAATTTATCCATCAGTTCAATAGATAAGGATGAGTTGTAATTATGAGTTGTAATTAGTTGGCTCAGTTAACTGAGTCAAGTCCAGTTAGATTAATTTAACAAGTTGCTAAATTAATGGATTCGGTTTGTTAATGCTTGCATGCATGTAACAACTGGTATTTTCAGATAATTGAATATTATAGCTTAAATAACTCATGCATGTCAGTTCAGAAAAAAGACCCAGTTGAGATCAGAGAAGGGACAGTGTACTATCAGTTGGATGAATACTTTTCCTATAAAGGAATCTCATCCATGATGAGGATTTATCTCCTTTAGGTTTGTGTAGTTATTTCAGAGGTTAGTGTTGTGTGTGAGGTGAGAATCACACAGGTTGCAGCTGGAGGACCTAGGAAAACTGTGCATAGAAATAGGAGGCTTGGAGGGCAGAGGAGAAGGTTTGTGAGAAGCCTTTGACTATCTATGAGTAGAAGAGGGATTGTACTGAGAGCTGGATAGCTTCTGAGCTAAGGCTTTGTGTAATCTGGACATATTTCCACTTGTATGATAATATAGAGATGGGGTTTTAGGCTGATGCTTTCCCCTAGTTATATCTTCTGTGTTATGTGTGTTTGATTTCTTCATATCAGTTATATGTGTTCTTATTGATGTTGCTCATGGTTGATTAAACTTTCGCTAAATTGTTTGTGGAAGTACATCAAGTGTTTTGCTTTAGTACATTGCATTACCAGGTGATCTACATGTGGGAAATTTCTACATGGTATTAGAGCTAGCTGATTTGTAGAAAAAGTTCTACATGATATCACATCTAGCTGATTTGTAGGAAAAAATCTACAAAATTCTACATGGTATCAGAGCTAGCTGATTAGTAGAAAAATTCCACAAAGTTCTACATGGTATCAGAGCACAGGTGATCAAGATGAGAACAGTATACTAAGAGGAGATTTCAAAGTTTTGAGTATTGGGCCGAGAGTTTGCAGAGCAGATCTGAACATTTCTGTACAAAATTTTCAGAAATAAATAGCAGATTTGGATTCCTTGTGGAAGAATACCCAAAATCAAATAAAAAATCGGCTGAATCGAAGTTCGGATGAGGAAGATATTGCTGATTTAAAATTAGCTCTTTTTCTAGAAAATTTCGTGACGACGGGAAATGGAAATAGTTTGGTGTGCTAGCCAAGAACCTATATGCACTTGAGGTACAAGATGCATGCAAAGCCTTGAGGAGCAAGGCAAAGGTTATATACTTGGTGGTTGAGAGAGAGAGAGTAAATTACCTCTCAACATGCAGAGCCAAAAGAAGTCTCAGACAATTGTGGAGGAGCCACAATTGGTGCAGCAGCTTCAGGAGGTTGTGGAACATCCACAACTAGAGAAGCTGAGAGGAGACATAGTGGAGGCATCCACTCATGCAGAGACCTCCATTAGGGGGGAACTTTGAGCCAGGTGGGCTAAGGGATCATATGCAGCCATACCTCCAAGTAGGAGGTGGGGCGATATAGAGTGATCGTCCCAAGGAGGAGGGGCAGGATCCTTGAGGTATCCAACCTCTTGGATGAGACCTTGCTACAGGAGCCCCGATGTGGAGTAGCAGGAACTAACTGATTGGGTAGAGACAGATGCGGAAGGAGCAGCAAAGAGAGCAACAGTGGAGGGAATCCCAGGACAGCGCATAGCTAGCATGCTGCAGCAATGCGAGAGGCGCAAGTGTTTTGCACAGTGCTAGGTGGCACAGAGAGGTGTGCAATGGTGCGAGATGCATGGAGATGTTGCAGTAGAATAGATGTCAGAGAGGGAGCACTTGTCAGCAACAAGTAGAGCTTCAGCATGAGAGTATGTTCCTAGCCCAACAGAGTGGTTGTGGGAGTGTTTTTTTTCCAAGTGTTGTTGGAGCAAGTGGACCGGGTAGATGTGTTGCATGCAAAACATTCCAGAGTTACAGGATCAAGTTCGAGAGGAAGCCTTTCTTATTGAGAGGGAGTGTTGAAAAATGTGCAACAAGAAATGTTAAATTTAGAATGTGCTAAAAATAGGACTCCTAAAAATAGCATGTCTAAAAATAACAGTTTGGCCAGTGAGGTCATTGGCCACCTTGGGTGAAAGGTGAAACTGCTAAAAATAAAAAGTTCTAAAAATAGCATTTATGGGTCCCTTCCTATTTATAGCAGTCCCTGGTCTATCTATAGGAAGTAAAAACGAATTTGGTCTTAACAACATTTTACAATATTAATTAATGAATCTCCATGAGTTAATTAGTTAAGGAAAAACAAACTTGAAGTCTATGTGAGGACATGCAATAGTTTATCCATTAATTTGTGAATTTATCCATCAGTTCAATAGATAAGGATGAGTTGTAATTATGAGTTGTAATTAGTTGGCTCAGTTAACTAATTCAAGTCCAGTTAGATTAATTTAACAAGTTGCTAAATTAATGAGATTCAATTTGTTAATGCTTGCATGCATGTGACAACTGGTATTTTCAAATAACTGAATATTATAGCTTAAATAACTCATGCATGTCAGTTTAGAAAAAGACCCAGTTGAGAACAGAAAAGGGACAGTGTATTATTAGTTAGATGAATATTTTTCCTATAAAGGAAGCTCATCCATGATGAGGATTTATCTCCTTCAGGTTTGTGCATTTATTTCAGAGGTCAGTGTTGTGTGTGAGGTGAGAATCACACAGGTTGCAACTAGAGGACCCAGGAAAACTGTGCATAGAAATAGGAGGCTTGGAGGGCAGAAAAGACAGTTTGTGAGAAGCCTTTAACTGTCTATGAGTAGCAGAGGGATTGTACTGAGAGCTGGATCGCTTCTGAGCTAAGGCTTTGTGTAATCCGGACATATTTCCACTTGTATGATAATACAGAGATGGGGTTTTAGGTTGATGCTTTCCCCTAGTTATATCTTCTGTGTGTTTGATTTCTTCATATCAGTTATATGTGTTCTTATTGATGTTGCTCGTGGTTGATTAAGCTTCCGCTAAATTGTTTGTAGAAGTAGATCAAGTGTTTTGCTTTAGTACATTGCATTACCAGGTGATTTACAGGTGGGAAATTTCTACATGGTATTAGAGCTAGCTGATTTGTAGAAAAAGTTTTACATGGTATCAAAGCTAGCTGATTTGTAGAAAAATTCTACAAAATTCTACACGGTATCAGAGCTGGTTGATTTGTAGAAAAATTCTACAAAATGCTACATGGTATCGGAGCACAGGTGATCAAGCAAGAACAGTATACTGAGAGGAGATTTCAAAGTTTTGAGTTTTGGGCCAAGAGTTTGCAAAGCAGATCTGAAAATTTATGTACAAAATTTTCAAAAATAAATAGCAGACTTGGATTCCTTGTGGAAACATACCCAAAATAAATAAATAAAATCGGCTAAATCGGAGTTCGGATGAGGGAGATATCGCTGATTTAAAATCAGCTCCTTTTCTAGAAAATTTCGTGACGACGAGAAAGTGGAAATAGATTAGTGTGCTAGCCGAGAACCTGTATGCTCTTGAGGTTCAAGATGCATGCAAAGCCTTGAGGATCAAGGCAATAGGTAGAGACTTGGTGGTTGAGAGGGAGGGTATATTACCTCTCAACATGCAAAGCCAGAAGAAGTCTCAGACAATTGTGGAAGCCACGATGGTGCGCAGCTTCAGGAGGTGTGAGCAGCCACACAGGGGAAGCTGAGTGGGATCAAAGAGACATCTATCATGCAGAGACCATCCAGTAGGGGGAAACTCAAGCCCAGGTGGCTGAGGGATCACATGCAGCCATACCTCTAGGTAGGAGGTGGGGTGATATAGAGTGATGGTCCCAAGGAGGAGGGGCAGGATCCTTGAGGTACCCAACCTCTTGGATGAGACCTTGCTACAAGAGCCTCGATGTGGAGTAGCAGGAACTGACTGATTGGGTAAAGATAGATGCAGATGGAGCGGCAGAGAGAGCGACAGTGCAGGGAATCCCAGGACAACGCATGGCTAGCAGGTTGCAGCAATGCAAGAGGCACAAGTGTTTTGCACAATGCTAGGTGGCACAGAGAGGTGTGCAATGGTGTGAGATGCATGGAGATGTTGCAGTAGCACAGATGTCAGAGAGGGAGCACTTGTCAGCAGCAGGTAAAGCTTCAACATCAGAGTATGTTCCTAGCCCAACAGAGTGGTCAGTTGGGAGCGTTTTTGTTCCAAGTGTTGTTGGAGCAAGTGGACCGGCTAGATGTGTTGCATGCAGAACATTCCAGAGTTACAAGATCAAGTTCGAGAGAAAGCCTTTCTTGTTGAGAGGGAGTGTTGAAAAATGTGCAACAAGAAATGTTAAATTTAGAATGTGCTAAAAATAGAACTGCTAAAAATAACATGTCTAAAAATAGCAGTTTGGCCAGTAAGGTCATTGGCCACATTGGGTGAGAGGTGAAACTGATAAAAATAGAAAGTTCTAAAAATAGCATTTCTGGGTCCCCTCCTATTTATAGCAGTCCCTAGTCTATCTATAGGAAGTAAAATTAATTTTGGTCTTAATAGCAGTTGGAAATATTAATTAATTAATTCAGTTGAGTTAATT